>LBLO01000792.1:0-16142 GCA_004354395.1 Chondrostereum purpureum | reverse complement strand
CTCGAAGGTTTACCTCTAAGAGCTAACAGGAATAGTGTTAAGCACCAACTTTCGCCACCTATCGGCCGGTGACAGAAATACGGTGGCTGTGCATTACTCAGCTGCACACTTTCCTTACAGGCGTTGCCCACCCCCACGATATCGCCTCGTCCGAGCACACCTCGGTTTCCACCGGTGGGGGCTATATATGAGTTCGAAATTTCAAAACTCTATCAAATCCAGTGGGAGAACAAACACACCGCAAAGATCTGTGAGAGTTGCATTGGTCGGTTCCACTCACAACTTGTGTTTATGGAACTCGATTGAGACCATGTTTGCCCGTCTTGCTCTTGCTTGGATGCAAGAGTACTGCTATTCATGACACTTGGAGTTCGAATCGCCTGTTCATTATCTTCCTCATTGACTATCAAGTCAAAAGACTCGTCCAGTGGTTGTGCACCTGGTTCGATGTCAAAATAGTGGGAGGACGAGTGAGATGATTGGTGAGACTGTTGGCTTTCTTGAGATTCTTGGTGCTCCTCCGGCCTATTCATCGAGACCTTGTGCTTGGGTGGTTTCATCTTCATGGGGCTGAGAGGATTGCCACTGCGTCTGAGAGGCATATTCGCCCGAGTGGCAGTTGGAGAAAAGACGGGATATACTGAAGATATACTATAGACCATGCATACCCTACTTTTATATGGAGTACTACATGCTCGGTCCAAAAGGTGTTCGGTCTTTTGTAATCATTTATCAATCGTAAGCCTTTCTACCACCCTAACAAGCTTTAACTAGTACCTGAAAAGAGGCCTCGAGGGGTGCCAAGGACCTTGCGGCTGGATAATCGCAATATTATTCTTCCGTCCATGCCTGACGATATCGMAACTATATTCTTGAGGCTAACTATATCCATAGAGAGGAAGTCTAAGCGTATTGGACATTATAAAGTGGAAGAGGCGACAAATCCGATCGCGAGTACCCTGGGCCCTGGGGTAAGTATCATCACGTGCTCTATCTTAGCCGTGGAAATTTCTCCCGACCGGTCAACAAAAGTTATGACTTTGGCAATTCACGCCATCCTTGAGATTTCTATNGGGGCTCAATGCCGCTGAGTATTACAAGGGGGTTGTGTTCTTACGTCGAATTTCCAGCCACAAAGTGGAAACTCGGTTTGGATAAGAAATTCCAGCCTTCTCAGCGTTACATAACGTGTATGTGATTCTCTGAATCCGCTCTATAACACCTTGTTATTTTCGATGCACTTGCAATTGGCGCACAACCTTCAATCTCTCCCTGTATCTCTGTGGAATTGGCCCTGCAGAATAGGTAAGGCAGCGAGAAAACTAGGGAAATGTGTGTAATTTCTATCGACTTTTCCGTTTGGATTGGGCGGGTCACAGATTCCCAGACTACTACACTTCTTCCGTCGCGGAGTTCGTGGCAATTTTTAGATACTCATTTTTCTGTAGGATGAGGAGATGGTTCCCTTCGAGTCCTCTTTCCAGACTGGAAAAATCGGTACTTCGAACGGCCCTAACGACCACCCGCATGAACCTACCTGCGAAATGGGATAGACATATTTGCTGTTAGCTCGAACTCGAACTCGAAGGGTGGGATCCAAGGTGCATACTGCCCATACATCGAAGTACGTACTACTGCCCGGGTTGCCGCCGAGGGCCTGTGGATCTTCCTGAATATTATGTTCTTGACTTCGTGGGAGGAACCGCTTCTCGTTCCGAAGTTGAGAGATGTGGAGACTCTCAAATGCGTTCGGGGGGTCGAGTATATAAGAACCGCACCCCCCATCGTCGAATTGTTCTTCTTTATCGGTTAGCTGCACCCCAAAGCTAGCACCGCCAGCAGGAAGCACGTCTTATGCAACTCGCCCTCGCATTCCCTGTCGTTCAATATGTCTGACGTGCCCCTGGTGGAAGCCAACTTGGCTGCAATAGCTCTTGAAAGTTTTGCTTACGGGATATTCCTTGTACTAAGCATGACGTCTCTCTATCTCTTCCGACACAACATTCCACAGGCATCGGGACACTGCCGGTGGTGGGTGCTGTGCAAGAANCCTATGTTCCTTGGGACGATCTGGCTCTTCTGCACAACGACAGCGGTATGAACTTCATCATTATCTTTGGTATACATAAATCATATGAGTCTGACTCGGGGTTTCCAGCATTGGGTTTGCGCGTGGGTCCAATTATTTGAAGCCTTCGTAAATCTGCCACCGGGACAAACACCACTAGATTATTATACCAATCTCGCAGAATGGCCATACATCACAAAACTTGGACTGATGGCACTGTCTTATATCGGCGCGGATGCAATGATGGTGAGTGAGGACGCTGTGTTTCTGCCCAGTTACGCTCGATTCACATGGAGGGCTCGTCATCATCGTTAGATCTATCGTCTCTGGGTCGCCTGGGGCTTCAATTGGTACATCGTGCTACTCCCATCTGCCTGTCTGATTGCTGCTGTTGGTGAGGACGTAGCCATGGAGCTTACAGAAATACACGTCATTGAGATGATCCCACAGGGTGCAGCATTCGTATCATCTACGTATTTTCGAAWTTCCAAGCTACAATGAATGTGTTTGATTCTGCGGTTGGACGACTCATTCGAGCTAGCACSTTCCTCACCCTCTCGTRCGTCNTTTTTTATGCCGTGATATCCTTTATATCCTCAAATAATGCAGTATCAACATCTTCTGCACAATCCTTATTGTGATACCTATCTGTAGGAAAGCGCGTCAGAAGTCATCTAGTGCTGCCTTACTAAATATCCTCGTAGGTTTACCCTATTCTCCTTCCCCCCTCGAAGAGCCAACTAACTGATCCACATTTACATGTAGACAATGTTGGCCATTGTGGCTGAAAGTGCTGCACTCTATACGTTGGTGCTGTCTATTGATTTCTCAGATCCTTAGTTGTCTGATTTTTTTCGGTTCGACAAGCATCTGGACGTTATTCTTTCTCGCCGTCTACGAGAGCAAATCAAATCTCCAGGCGATAGCAGCTGACTGCTGGGGCCAGGTCGCAGGTATCGCTTTCATGCTGATCAACGTCCGTGTTGGGCTGGGATGGAGTAGGAATATGAATCAGTCACAGAGCCGTGAAGATGAGGAGGCTCCTCCAGTTTCACCGCAAATTCGGCACTCAGTTGGCTCCTTGTATCTGACTGAATTTAGCTCATCGAGAGCAAGCTCGATGTACAAAGGAACCAAAGGAGATGATATCCCGATGCAAAATCTTCAAGGACCGAATGTTACATTGTAATAGATGTTCATGCATATGATACATCGTGAATTGGATCTTACTGTAATACATTGGAGCATGATGGAGTGGACACTTATACCAGCCCTCGATGATTCTGTTGACACGCTAGGGGGTGAATGCAATGCATCCATGCGACGTGGGAAAAGATACCGGCATCCCTGTGAGACTGGGGGAGAAAACATAGATTCGAATGTGCTGCACATTGCACGACGATGCGCACTGCGACTAGGAAAAGACTCATGGAATTCTTCTACCGGCCGCTGATGGTACTTGTGGATACTGGTACTGAGATCAGGCAGAACTTGAAGTGTCTCGATCAGAATCCAACATACGTTTGCCGCGGTTTGCAGAACTCGGTACCATTGAGAAGGTACAGTAAAGATACGATGAAGGTCTTCAAAAGACCTTCTCTGTACGTTTGGTGCGATTTACGAAAATGCTACGGACCCGGTTAGTTCCCATATAAGGCAATTTTATCATGTACCTTCAAGGTAAATTTCGAGAAACCTTGCCTAAATGTATGGAGAAGTTCTTTTAAAAACTTTCATCGTACCTTTTTTGTACAATCTCAAAGGTACCGAGCCCTGCATGTTGTGCTAGACCCTTGTGTATGCCGTTATTGGAAAGGTAGTTCAGACTCGACAAAGGTCTGAATGCAAAAATTCTCAGTAACATCCCCTTAAATACCGCTTAAATTGTATATATACGTGCGTAATGTAATACAGTGATGCCAGAATGCATATTAAGAAATGCGAAGTATGCAAGGATAAATATGTGTATGTATGTGTGTAGCGCGGGGGAATGTGAAAGCAATGTCAGATAAAAGAGGGACAGTAGGCCTCGTTAGAGAGCCCAACAGGTGGGGGGTGGGTATAGCAAAACAAGAAGGGTGGAATAATGATATCGAAAGGAGTGGCAGAGGAGGGGGAGGATCGACTCTCCTACGAGAGGGTGGACGATACAACGCCAGATGTAGTTCTTACATTGTACATGGAGTACATTGTATGTTGAGCGCGAGCTGTTGCGCATCACCTCACCAAGGATAGAGTGGCTGATCTCGATTGCGAATGGGGCATACCGAAGTCACACCTTCTGGTCCGMGATAGAGATGGTGGTAAGGAACTCTCCCCTTCCCCATCAGAACCGCTTGTTGTGGTGACCGGGGATGATGGGGTACTGCTTGAGCCGGAGGGAGACCGTCGCGGTGATGGCAAAGGGAAAAGCTGGTCCTCGTCTTCGTCATCCATGAACAATGGTCGGGGCATCTTTAGAGGCACTAAAACCTCCTGACAACTGTCGTCGCTGTCTTCTCGTCCACAGCCGTCCTCCTCCTCCAAAGACTTTCTTCGATCGACCTCGTCGACGATGATACAAACGGTATGACCGTTCTGCACATAGCTTGAGACACCATGCAACGAACCTTCACGGTGCGTGAACTTCTCGACCCAATCATCCCCTGCNTTTTCGACGCGTTCGAGGACTGGTACGCATTCGATGCAGCAAGCACGTAATGGGATCGTCGCTAATGATTTCTGCCCAGACTTTCCGTCCTTGAGTTGAGGTAAAGAGGAACGGCGGCGAAGTCGTCCCTTGTGTCCAGGATGCGGGAGTGACGCAGGTCGGTGTACGAGACATNGGGGGAGTGGACTAGTGTCCGATGGAGAGTCTGGCAGTCTACCATTGCTAGCTGAACGTTTCCGCAAGCTCCCACTCATGAAACTGAGATTGAGACATAGGCTTAGTATACAGAAAACATTTGTGAAGGTTCACTGGATAGCGAGCAAGATAGCTGGAACTTACCTAGGCAATGGGACCTTGATTTTGACATGGTGACTGTCCTCTGACGATATCTGCAACGTCGTCGACGACTCCGGATAGGTATTGGATGTTTGTCGTTTTTTCCAGAGGGATACAGACCTGGTCACCATAAGGGGCCTTTTCAACGGGAGCAACTCTGGAATGAGTATGCAATCATGGTGGAAACGGACGGTTCGTGAAGACGATGAACAAGATTTAGAGGCAGAGCAAGTCATAGCGGAGGTAACTGGCCAAGGGGTATCATAAAAAGGTCTCAACTAACGCAAACACCACAGTTTATGGGGGAACTGTTGGTGAAGGTTATGAGGAACAAGGAGAAGGAAAGAATAAAGTCAGGGTTACGATTCCGGCTTTAGCGAAACCATAAATCTTCCGATTCTTCTAAATTCAGGGATGGGGTGATGTGATATACCACGCGTTTGATTAGATCGACCCCGCATGCCTACTTACTGAATGGTCAGAACAAGGCAAGTCCCAAAAGCATTGGGGTTCAATGCAAAGCAGACTAGAACGGCTCCTGTGGCCATGCTTCCAATCGCGATAGTTCAGGTCAAGGTGTACTCCTTAATCATCAAGGAACACCAAAAACGGCGCCACCATTCATTTACCCCGTTCCCAGACCGCAGCCGTCGCTTTCTCTTTCATACTTAGACTAGTAATACTACTAATGGTACTGCTAAGTCTACAGACATCAGACATAATACTTGCCATGACTAGGTCAGGTGTAATGGCAGTATCTGATGTCGTACTTACTACCTGTTCAGGGAAGGACCCTTTCAATTATTATGGTAAGCGATATGTCTTCTGGGCTCTGTATATTCGACTTGGGAAAGGCACAGATAGCCTTCTCACCGCCCCTTGAAGTTGGCTAACCATACTATGATCCCATTCATATAATGAAATTATTGAAACGGAGCCTTGAAAATGACCACCTAGAGTATGTCATCGTATATGGCGCGAAAGGTTGAACTAATGCAGTAGTATAATCATGCAGATGATACTCGTTGGCAGCGAGAAGTCAATGCTTTCCAGGTCCCTGTGGCACTTCGGGCTCAGTGGGTCGAAGTGTTGGACAATACTCGAGTCCGCTGCCACAGGAGCTAAGGCAGACGCCCTGCAGCTTGACATTGACTGCTTGTTTCATCACAGCGAGCCAACGAGCAATCCAAGTGTGAGTATCTTCTACATCCCCCCATATAGATGCTAACTTCGTCCATGTGAAGTAAAGCCCCTCCCCAGCCCACACATAGTTACCAAGTCGGACCGTTGGACCCCGTGCTATACATCGATTCAAACGTTTTTGAACTGGTCAACTGGGAAGATCGGGTGTCAATAACAACGAGCACGGAAGGAGACCTTCAATAAATCCCACAGTCTTCTAGTCCGCTCAGTCTAGCCCAGAATG
This sequence comes from Chondrostereum purpureum, assembly GCA_004354395.1. NCBI lineage: Eukaryota > Fungi > Basidiomycota > Agaricomycetes > Agaricales > Cyphellaceae > Chondrostereum > Chondrostereum purpureum. The sequence continues at coordinate 9,662 of LBLO01000792.1, read as the reverse complement.
GAACAATGCATTGTCTACCGTGTGATAAAGCCACCAGCGTTCCCCATCTCTGACACCTAGAACTATGTCTCAGCGGGTCTACGAACTTGATATGTTACCTATCTGGATGGCGTCTTCAGTAGAGAGCAAATAGCGAATTGCAAGACAACGGTATGATTCTCCTGCATTCTGTTTCGACGGGAGAACAGCTCTTTCCAAGGTTCTGGCTTGTGTGCGGATCAACGCAACCAACTTGCACGACCTAAAAATCCACAATACAAAAAATCANGGCTTTCTCCCAACGTTCATCTCTCTCCCACTGGTAGTATCTAGTTCAGTCAACCATGGTCAACGTTTCAATCGTCTCGGTCGCTCTGGCTGGAGTCAGCCTTGAAAGTTTCGTTTATGGGATANTTTTTGTGCTATGTATGGTGTCTTTTTACCTGTTTGTGCACAACGCACGAGATCCTTCGGGGAGGATCGCATACGGAAGGGTTTGCAAGAATCCTATGTTCATTGGGACGATTTGGCTCCTGTGCACAACGACGGCGGTAAGTCCCTGCCTATCCATAAGACTTCGTCGCGTAATAATTAATAACTAACTGCGACTCGGACAATCCTTTCAGCATTGGATATGTATCTGGATACAAATGTTCCAAGCCTTCGTCAAGGGGCAAGAAAATGCCCAGACGCCTCTCCTTTATTACACAAATTTGGCAGAATGGCCATTCATAACGAAGCTCGGTCTAATGGCTTTATCTTACCTAGGCGCGGATGCTATGATGGTGTGGTACTTTCTTTTTTGTCACTTATCGAATCTTCTCAGCGGGTCACCGACAGATATATCGCCTATGGGTTGCTTGGGGATTCAACAAGTATATCATCATCTTTCCAAGTACATGCTTAGTCGGTGCAACTGGTAAACGAATGCATATCTGAGCCTGTCGGATTGATTTCTGACCCGAAGGATTCTTCTTAGCTTGCAGTATTGCCATCCTATGCGAATTCTCCCAGTTTCAAGCGACGATGAATGCGTTTGACTCTTCTGTTGGAGATCTAATTAGATCTAGTTCGATCCTTACACTCTCGTAAGACACGAAATGATCCATATACTCCGTGGCCAGAGCTTGCCCTAACTGATGTTTTATGATGCTAGTCTCAATGTATATTGCACGTTTCTCATTGGAGTGCCAATCTGCAAGGCAAGACGTACTAGCTCAAGCGTAGCATTGAAACACATTTGGGTATGTTCATTGTGGCATTTTGTCGGTTCATAGCTGTGCCTTATAATATTGTCAGACGATGCTCGGTATCATTACAGAAAGTGCTGCACTGTACACGTTAGTGTCACATCTCCATCTAAGTTCCATTCTGCTAATGAGCCACGCAGTGCCTGGGCATTATTCTTCTTCATCTCATATGAAAGCAAATCGAATCTCCAGGTAATAGCGGCCGACCTCTTGGGCCACATAGCTGGCATTGCGTTTATGTTGATCAATGTGCGCGTCGGTATGCGTTGGAGCAAGAATCAGGGCCTCAGCTCTTCCGGCGAAGAAAACGGGGTTAGATTGAGTGTCTTGTCCACCAGAAATTCTGTTTATATCACCAAAGCCGGCTGTTCAAGGGAGAGTTCAATTCTAAAGGGMACTGATGTGGTGTGAATACAAAAAAAAAACTGCTGTATATTAGTGTGAAACCTCTGAGCAAGAAGCATGGGACTCGGAGAATGTAAGAACACCAAAGGCCTGAGGTGCATTCCTGATGGTATTCCATGACAGAGTTCACGATAATGCGAGCGTTAGATGTCGCAATCGATGCCGCACGCCAGTCGACTTTGGCAGCATCCGTCAGCCTCGGTGGCTTGTGTAAAATCGTGCACATTATGTATACAAAGCTACTTCGAGAGGCAAACCCAGGACTATGCCGTCGTTTTGGGCAGTTTGACCTGGAAGGTACCTTCACCACAGCGTTCATAAGTCAACTCATAGAAATGGAGACCAACATACATTGAGGGAGAGACGTGATTTCCGGCGTGACGCTCCCGTTGCGACCTAGTCGTGCAAGGGAGCCTTTGATGAATCCAGCGACCAAGCTACGTACTGCACGACCAGTAATTCAGCAAGACGCGCATCGTCTACAAAGGTAAGTTTCCTACTAATTTGGCTCGTCGGATTGCTTCTGGTCTGCCTTGCCATGACGAGATCCTCATTATAGGTTTAAACGCGTTATCTTGAAGCACGTAAACACCCTACGCGAGTTATCAGAACGATTATGTAGGAGAACCATTGGCCAGCTGTACCCTATGATTTGTCCGCAAGTTATCAACTTGCTTGTCCCAGCATGCTGCCCAAAGATCTTTGCATATGAACTTGATCACATCTAAGGTCTCTCCAAATAACGGCCGGTCTTTACATAGCCTATTCAGAGAAAATAATAAGTCCTATATTTGTCGTAATATAGAAATTTAGATATACCCTTCTGTGAAATTCGCACCAACATGCACTCCAATCGACTCTAGCCGTGTTCGGATAGCTTCATCTTCTTCGTCCATACCCGAAGATTTCTCATTCAAACTAACAGTTGAATCCCGAGCATTAGGTTTTCCAGCAGGCGGTGGAGGTGGTGGGATTAGACCAGCTTCTACCATTTCTTGTTCGATTCGCTTAGAACGCGCTGAAGCAACAGCTGAAGAGTCTCGTAGGGTATTGACCATTTCAATCATAAAATAATCCACCATTGCACCATCTACATATCTCGTTGGTGGTTCAGCTAATGCAGCAAGAGCAGGAGATACTAGTGCACTAGCATTGCTGGAATTACGGTTCGAAATCGACATGACGGTTTAGCAGAGAGTGATAATTATGTCACGTGTGTGAGGTCACCCATTGGTGTGCGCCTCAAAGTACTTTCACTCACCCAGATGCTAGGATAGAACAGGTATATAGAGTTGGTCACCCTCAAATAATGTTCTATTAACCAAGCTGAAATATACCATGGGGAACTACCAAGTCCACATGCGAAATGATACCCTTGAGCAAATGTGGCGTCTAATTGCAGCCCTACCAAATCAGAAAATAACCAAGGTATCGAGAGTGATTGTTGAAAACACCTAAGTTGTTGTGTGTACGGAGAAGATGATAATTTATGCTACAGTTGTGTGTGATTTACAGATGTACATATGCCGGATTATCTTTTCTAATGTTTCAGAACGTCTCCCATCCTCCCGAATCTATGCTACTCTCCAGTTTTCTTGCGATGACTGTGGGAATTTGATGGTTCAGCCAAATCTTACGGATGTCCTCCCAGCGTGCATGATGCAGGTATTGTCTCCTTCCCCGTCTGTTTCCGTATCCAAGTCAGTTGGTAGCTAGAGCAAGTAGATGGGCGTATATACCTCATTCCAACATCTACTTCACCGTGAACATCTAGGTAAGGTGCCGGCCAGAAGGTCCCATTGCTGGCATATAGGAAAACGACCAGACAGCGTTTTACGAGGAAATAAACACCAATGGTACCGCCGCATCTGCAGATTGTCACCAAATCAGTTAAAGTTCGAGGATATATTCGACCGACTTACTCCCTCTGATGCATATTACATTCTCCTCTCCTCTCGGGATACTCGGTATCTATACAGCAATCACTCTGGAAACACACGGTTGTACCACACAACAAGCAGATCGCGGCGTCCGCGGGAAGGCTGTTGCACCTTAGACACATCATGGTCTTCTCCTGTTCATTGAACAGATTATCCAATACTAGAGGGAGGCGGATGAGACGATACACCGTGGGCATATCCAAGGTGACACCGAAGTTCACAGGAGATGCGGCATGAGAATGGCCATAGTGGGCGCACCACCCTGAAAGTGCATTCTGTAGAGTATCTTGGTTTGGGAGATCGGATAATGGTGGTATGCCTAGCATTTGGAGGAGCCTTGTGTATTCACATGCACTAGGATCGTCGAATCGTGGAGTTGGGAAGGCAGAAGGAAGCATAGCACGACAGAGGATAGCAGCCTTCCGAAGGAACGGCAGCGTGAAAGAGTACAGGAGTTTTTCTATCCTTCCTTCCCCAAATGTTTCCAGCGCCAGCGTAGCCGTATGCTCGAATACGGGCGAGTGTCGTACGACAGACATGAAGAACATACGCACATCACCGAACAAGTTCTCGTAGGAGCGGTGGGGAATCGGAACCGTGCTATTACTGCGTATTTTGCTCAGGATAAAGACTAATCCAATGACGGTCCTGGCCAAGCAAGCATAATATGTGAGCACGAGGACATGGCGTAGCATCTCTGGCGCTACAGCTGCTGTCTCTATCAGGACGGTGAATGGGTCTCGTAAAAGGAGAGGGAACGAAAAGGAGGTTAAGGAACTCCTGCTCCACTCAGGCAATAGCCTCTTGATAATTGCTTGTCGAATAGCTTCCCGGCCCTCGTCTGGCCTACCTTTGAAATGCAAAGCTGGGAGCTTCGACAGGCAAGAGACCAACCCTCTGAGCATCCTCGCTTGGGGTTCGGTCAAATTGTCAACCAATAAACCTGAAGTAGCATCTACCCCTCGCTGTGAGGCTTCCATTGCGGAGATAGTGTACCCCACCAGTTCTTCGGGCAGGTAGATCCCGGCTCCGCGTTCTCCAGCCTCCGGTTCGTGACGTTCGCGCAAGTGTCGTGTCTGTTGGGAAACAATTTTTGCTATGGTCATTATGGTGTCTATCATCTTGATAGAGTCCTGCCCAGAGAAGCGATCCGAGGTGCGCATGACAGTCGCATACCCCGGATCTTGGGCACTCCAGAAAACGAACTCTCCGGTGCCGTTGCGGAATTGCAACGATTCGGAGAGTGGGTCAGGCCTCGATTTGAGAATACTAATGCCTGCAGCGCGTATCCAATCGGGAAAGGGAACAGTATTCAGTGGCAAGGTGGATACGCTGTTGACCGGTAGGATGATGTTCCCCAAACTCTTGCAGAGTGGACATATGTATTCCTTGCGCGCTATACTCTCGGGATGGTTTCTAGTAGCCTGGGAACGATGACGCTGACGGATAGAAGTGTTGTAATTTTGAAAGCAATCGAGATGCATCATATGAGTGCAAACGGAAGAATGTAGACCAAATCGTGTGTGTTGAGCAGGGAAACCTTCAAAGTTCGAGTGATTGGGTGCCGTGGCAGCCTTGGCGTCGAGAAGCGCAGCACCATCCGGAGGAAACGTAGGCGGCTGATGATTGTGAAGACGGTCAAAGGAAGGAGGGCATTGGAGAACATCGTTCAGGTACAAGTTCGAACCCTCAGGCTGCCGCCGCACCTGACGACTAGGCTGGACAATACCTAGCATCCCAAACGCCCTGGCGCCATTCAAGTCTTCCTGGCATACTATGCAGGTGCCGAACGTCTCCTGTTCCGCCTGCGCATCCTCCATGACCTCGTCTTCTTCATCATCGACATCGTCGAAGTTGATGGCAAAGCTAGCTTGCTGTGCCTTCATTTGCTTCATGATGGACTCTTGTCGTGCCTTAGCGGCACGTTTCTTCGCCTCTTCGGGGTCAGGGGCAGGCTCGATTGAGGTATCCAAGATCTTTCTACGACTTTGAACTTCCGTAGGAGCATGTTTCTCCATCTCCTCCAGGCACCATTCTACACGCGGTTTGTAAGTCTTGTACTTGTCATGGTGCTCTAGCGTGCATAGGATATCGATTAGGGTTTTTCCTTCTTCGAACACGCGAACGGATGATAGATGGCTGAAAACGACACCTCGTTCAACCAACGCGAGCATGACCAACTGAAGACCTTGATCGAGAATGGCCTCAGCGCATGCAGGCGTTTCGCCGCCATCGTCAGTCAAGATCAAGAGGTTGTAGAGTGAGTAGAACATCACTTGGAGCAGTGCTTCCGACTCGAAGCTGGCTGTGATCAACATAAATGGGCCATGCGAAATTTCCATCGGCTTGGGCACAATCACAGGGTCGGCAATGCCCGTCTTCTTCAACCGGTTCAATAAAATTGTCTCCACTTCTTCCCGTTTGTTGCGGGTATAGTGGTAGAAGAATGGGTTCACTTCGTCGAAAACCTCGTCCTTCAACTCATAAACGCCAGCATCAGTGGTAGACTCCGGAGCTTTGAAGTTGGTGACCTCCTTCAGCACCCGCTCAAAGCAGACATCCTCCACTAGTCTCTCAGCTACCCGCTTCACTAGATCGGTATATGAACAGGGCCCAAGGGCTAGCGCATGCACAATCTCTCTCCTCACTTGCTTATCAAGTGGCATCCGAGATACATTGGCATTCTCACTGAAGATGGTGATAAGGACGTAGAGGACTTCTTCGACCATCCCCGCTAGCTGCGGTGGTTCGTAGGTCGAATGCAAGAATGCACCAGAGAAATAACCGAGAAGGCCAAAGCGGTCGAGAATGGAGACGATGACAGTGTTCGGGTCGAGCATAGCGAGAGCGATCTGGAGTATATACAGATCTTGGTCGTAGCATAACTCTCGAAGCATGAAGTCGCGATAGTGCAAAAGCTGTCCACGAATAGCAAACCCATTTCGGACCCACAGTCCGGTCCGAATTTGGGCAATCATAGCAAGTACTGAAGTAACCATTAGCGAAAAGGTGGCATGGTGAAGGGCATGCACAAACCTCGTAATGGGAAGTCAATGATGGTCAAGATGGCGTCTTCGCTCAGACGGGAGAGAATGATATCTCGCATGCTGATCATGCCGACCTCTTTCAGCTTCTCCTCCATTAAGAGGTCGATATGCTTGAAGAGTTCAGCCAATAACCAATGCAACGAGTGATGAAAACTGATCCATCCCTCCAGGACATCGAAGTCTATGATCCTGTACGATGCATCTCCAAAGCTGACTGTGTGGAAGGCAATAGGACCAAATTTCGACCTGTCAAGTCTATCCTCTGCTAGTGTACAGACGAGCATGATGTGGTGTACAACAACTGCTATCGCCTGCACCAAATCTGCTGTTGATGCTCTCGAATACGCCTCTCCGTACACTTTGATGACCCTGGACAAGGAAAGTGTGACGTTGAACACACTGATCCACGCGTCTGTCTCGTACTCGACATGGTTCGTCACCGCTCGTTTATTCGGGTTGACACACATGAAAAGCTGACAAGTTTTCGCGAACTGCATCATGAACTCTGGTGTGTGTGCAATCATGGTTTGTACGGGCTCGTTGTGGCAGAGGTAACGCAGATCAGAAAAGACCGGCATAAAGCGCTTCGACTTGAACGGGAACGTGTCTACGTCCACAATGTACGCTCCGCCGATGACAGGAGGATATATGATGTGTTTATCGTCGATCTGATTAGTGAAAAAGGCAGTGATGATAGCAAGTAGACGAGAAACTAGACGGTGATGTCGCACAATATGGCCAGCGACTGAGGGAGTAGTAAAGAGCTGCAGAGCAAAGTACTTGATAGAGGTCTCTGCTTCGCNGGTCGACAAGAAGATATGCGTCAATAACCCGTGGGTAAACGGTAGCGAAGTGGCCCGCTGAAAGTATGGATAAAGTCAGTGAGGTAGTAAATTGCGAACACCTAAAACCCACCAATTGCGAGCTTGTGCTCCCTAGTCAGGGTAGACACAGACGTATAGATTTCCTTCAGGCTTAACCTCGGCTTCTTCCACAATTTGGTCTGATACAAGAATAAGTAGTCGAGTCTTGTATTCACGTTGGCAGACGCAGGCATGATACTATCACGGTTTGTTGTTGGCCTCCTGGGCAGAAGCAGCTGCTCCGCAATGATCTCTCGCAAGACCAGTGTGTCGGATCCCATCCTGCTATGAGTCAAATCCAGCAGCCACTCGATAATCACACCGCTCATCTGCTCGCGGAACGTGTCGTGCGCCCGCCGCATTGTCACCCCAAGGTCGATCTTGATGATAGGGCCAGAAATATCGAACAAACGGGGGAGGTCCGAATCCGTTATGATGACATCCCGCCCGTTCTCGTCGATCCGATGAGCTATGTCACTAGCTTCCTCCTTTGTGCAATCGGTAAGGTCACAGAGAATCTTAATTACCTCGTCAAACGAGTGTTTATCATCATTCCAGAGGACGATGCAGTACTGCTCTTTAGCCATTGGATCTCCTGAGGGCTGGAGCCGCAGGGCTGTTTCGTCTTTCGGGGGGGCTAATTCATCAGGAGAGTAGTCGAGCGTTTCCAGCACGAAATCAAGAGCATAGGCAACGGTCCGGCTCATCACGTCATGGAGACCCTCGGGATATTGAACACGGTGGGGGTAGTTCTTGACTGGACCCGGCGTCACTTGCTTGGGMAGAGGTGGTATTGGTCGTTCGGAAGTGGTATAGGGATGGAATGGGCATTCGATGTTCCTTCTCCAGGCTTCTTCGTCCCCGCAATCGCAGCAACCACCAGATTGCTGAGCAATGAAGAAGGTTACATTGTGGTTTGTGTGATCTGTGGCATGAAAACATCTTGCACACAGCACACAGCTATCATCCTGTGCACAATCTCTAAATGCTGCGTCAGCACTTACATTGAACGCGCATTCGTGATGTTAATACGCACTTGCACCGGAAACAACTTTCGCCTTTTTTCAGTATGTGGCCACATGGTCGACCTGGAACTATCGGTGGGGGCTTTCCAGCCCCGCAGAATCCTAAAGAGATCTGTACATCTGCCAAGGTCGCGTGTAATGGGAGACTAGAATTGGATGATGGCAGAAATAAGTGGGCGTATGGGCCCCAGAAAGCATCGTAAAGTTCGGATAAGATTTCTGCGCGAACAGAAGGAGTAAATGAATATTTCCTTGAGACAGGTAAAGTCTCTAGTGTGAATTGAAGATGGGAAAGGGCATCCGATGGTCTTTCGCGAGAATGTATCGAAGAAGGCAGGAATTTGGACGGGAAAAAAGAGGACAGGCCCGACATTTAGATGTTGTACGTGCTTCTATATGATTATTTCAGTTAAAGCAACGAATCTTCTTCAACATTGAAGACCCTGGTGGTGGTTGAACGGCAAGAAACTTAATTAATCATTTGAGCCCAATTGATCTTTGTCGCGTTACGTCATCGACGGTGATTGCCAAATAAGGAAAGCGTGATTACCCGCCACATTTTGTTTTGGACATCCATCGACCATTTTTGTACTTCCATGGGGGTAATCCAGGTTCGTCTGAGGCATTTTTGGTCTGAGAATTATCTTTCAAACTTTTAAAATCCAGAAAAAATGACCATGAGRGCTGAGGCATGGATCAGCCCTCACATTTCTAATTCCACAAGAAGATTACTGTTTCAATTCCGTCGTGTCTAACTAGGTGAGCAGACCGAATACGATAGGGAATGAAACCAAGGAACAACTTGAGGGGGAAAGAGAAGGGTAGCTGTGAGCTCAAGGCTAGAAAGAGCAGAGGATTCAGCGTTAAAATGCGCAAGAAATAATATTCGCATTGCCAAAASGATAACATTACACTGATTGTCATTGTAGATCATGGGAGCATTTCCCAGTGAGGGGACATCTTCCCAGTTCGTAGATTTTCCATCGTATGCACGGTGCGGCTCCTGAGACCCAGTGAGAAATGGCCATTGTCAGGTCGATGGGAATCTATGAAAATTGTGAATATCATGATGGCGCGATATGCATAGATGAGAATATAGGTAAATCGAAAAATGAGAACTTTTTATTGAGCAATGGATGCAAATCTACGCATT
>LBLO01000791.1:0-16160 GCA_004354395.1 Chondrostereum purpureum | reverse complement strand
CGAAGCTGCCGCTAGTTTAGGCGGAGATTAAATTACCGTTGAACGACACTGCTTCCCATCAATCCGACCTCAATGCCGAACGCGGAGCCTTGCCTGGACATGACACGGCGTTGTGACTTAATGTGACTGATGGCATGAAATGGCAGGCGTTCTGACCTCAAGAAATGGCACAAGTTTCTTTCATGTACGCATGTGCTTTTCCCTCAAWTTTTCTACATAGTATTCAAGATAATAAGGTAGTGCACCTATTCCGTGAGCTCCGAAAGTAAAAAGTGACTGAATATCATGTTTCCGAAGCCATTTTCAATAAATTTTTAAACTCCCCGCCAGTGATACTGTCACAGATCAGGAAGCTGGTCACACTGGGTAGCTGGTCACGGCCGAATTGCTGAAAGTCTAACAGGCCTTGCTCTTGTATCATGGTTGGATAGAATGTGTATTGCATTGCTCCTGTCTTCTATCTAAGTAGATAGGCCCTATATGCAAAATATAATGAACAGTTGGGTTGCAATTCCGAAATGCAGCAATTTTTACCCAGGTCCTATCCTGTCGACATTATTATTTTTTGTTTTAAATACACGAAAGATCCCACAATACTGGAGCATTCCTAGCATATAGTAGAGCCTAGTCTATCTCTCAGTAGTACTTTTAAATGCATACCTATCATAGATGATGACTTATTCTCATCATGACCAGCTACCTAGTCCGGGGTAAAATTGAGCATCCCATACGAAAATATTTCTAGTTGGGAAACAGCTCGCTATAGCAGTCTAAACAGATATACAGTATTAATATGACTACTATGCCAATCTTTTAGGGCCCCTTGCACAACAATCCAACTATTCTACGACCAGCATGAATGCAATTTAGCCAGGGTGACCAGGTACCCGGTCTGGAACAGTAGGACGTCCCGACCAGACCTTGTGAATGAGTTTATTCGACACCTTCTCGGCGGGAATGAAAAAGGAAGTTYGTGCGGTGCTGCCTTAACCATTATTATGTAAACCATTTATCATAATCCATTGTGGCGCTCTCGCACTGAAAGTGGTTGAATGTGATGTTAGTGAACACAGGGATCTACATTAGACTCTATTTTTTTTTTACCCCATGTAGTAGTACTCTTCAACTTCGCTAAATCACTGGATGACTTGAGCATTGCATCCGACCCTGTTTCAGTTTTCACCCACAGGCCGAGCTTTCTTCCGTACTTCACCGCATTCTTCTCATCCCCTAGAGCAATATAGATAAAAAATGCCAGCTTCAATGCATCTCTATAGACCTCCTCAATCTCCAGTCCCTCTTCCTCCAATAACTGTATCTTCCTCTCAACATCCTCTGTGGACCTTGTTTGAGCCTTCATCCAAGCCCCAAATTCATTCCCTACGTCAATGTCGAATGACTTGAACTCTTTCGGTGACATACATGCATGACAAGAACATTGAAAGCCATACGGAAGGAGGTCATCCTGGCGTTCTGCCGTGGGGGCAAGAAGAGAGCAATAACTTGTGGTGATCTCCTCACCCTTCTTTATGGAGCGGACAGCGTAGTACTCCATAGAAAGCGAGGGGATGTCGAATCTCCTGGTCGTATTCGGACGGCAACTATGAGGGAAACTGTATAAGATAATGTGATAATGGAGCACAAACACGGAGAACGAACCTATGATTGGTCCTCGAAAGATCTTTGAATACTCCGACATATTGTCCATCTTCATCCTCTATGCAGGAAGTGGAATTAGTTCATAGTTTCCATTCTTATATGAGCGAAATTACTCTACCCTTATCATGCAAACCATCCAGTCCGAACCCGTTCGTCCGGGCTATCGCAATGATCGGTGGACTCCCGTCTTCAAGATGACTATTTGCAAGTGCCATGTACGCTTGTTGAGACTCCTCCGGCATGCGATCAAATGCGATCTTCAGTTGTTTCTCCCATTCATACATGAACGTCTGATGAACCTCGCCAGTGGAGTTCCCACCGGAAAATGAGTGATATTAACCCTCGGACGCAGCGGGAAAAGCATCATCGGTCTCTCAGCCACAATGAGATCCCCGAGGCTGAGGTCCTGAGTAGCAAACATTCCCAGCTGGTCGCCAATGGCGCGAATCTCATATCGAGGCCGATTTCTGGGTGGTCTAGCTATTGGACGTGGAAACCCCGGAGAACTAATGATGATCTTCTTGGTCTTTGCACTAACACAACATTCGGCCCAACCGTCTGGAACGGTTTCGAGGGTATCATTCAAGTTGACACCCGGCTGGGACGTTGTGATTAGAGCACCTTCTTCATCATATATGAGATCAGGATCGCTTTCGAAGCTGGTCAGACTTGCTACGCCATAACCTTCAGCTGGACCTAAGTTCAGAACGTCAATAAGAGAGGAATTGTGTTCACCAGTGAGAAGACTCACCTCGTTCCTCTGGGCTCACATATCCGAAAGCTGCCCTTCTTTTGGTCTCTGCAAGTTCTCTTTTGATACCTGACGAAGCACAATCTAAGCAAGTCCCCAACTAAGCCACAGGTACCAAGGTAACCTACTATTGAACCACTGCTCTTCCGTTTCCTTATCCGCGTTTGGCTCTGGCATATTCAGCGTCGACTGTTAGGAGCTATGAATTCAAGAGGACTTGATAAGATATCTATCGTGATGGTCTCCGGTCAAGGGTAACTAGAGGGCACCTTCGAGTCCGACAACCAGCATTTTGATGTCACGCCCTTCAGCCCGTGACGTTCTTATGAACATGATGCACCGCGACTCCGCGAGAGCCACACAATAAGAGTTGGTACAAGGTGTAGACCCAATCGTTCAACCAATACAACAACATAGTAGATACTAGCGATGGTATGAACCTTCGACCNCTCGGCCCTCATCGTCAAGCACAATATTCGAGCTGGTATAGCACCTGTATCGTAGAGAAATGTTCACAGAACCGCCAAACATCTTGCCATGTCCATAGATTAGTCTATGCAAAAAANGTTAGATGTTTTGAGACGGCTCACGGAAGTAGACCTAAACATTCCTACTAACATTGCTCCCCACATGTTCCTCTCAACCAACAAATCCCACATCCCATATCTCCTGTACGGGTCGCAGAAAGCCCTAGTCGACTTGACAAGAAGCGAGCATCAAGGACCACCTTGCGTCCCACGGCGTGATTGCAAGTAGAGCTCCGGAACAGGAGCGCTGGCAGCAAAGGTATTAGTTACTGTGATTCAGAGAAATACAATTATGACGACTCACTTGTCCACCGATAGTCCACCGCCTTGCAGGTAGACATCATCCAATCCTAATAGCTCCCCGCTACAAATAAAACATCCTTCCCCAACATATGGCAGCCTTCCCATTCGTCCATTAAACTTCACGATGCCAAATGGGAGGAAAAGAGGCGCTCAACAAGAGATGATGTTCAAGAATGAAGGAGGGAGAAATTTGAGTCGAAGATTTGGATAGTCATAGGGCAATCTTCTGAATCCGTTGTTCTTCTGGATATCATTCTGCCCATTGAGACATTTCGCAGGTGGTAGGAAATGACTGAGTCGGAGTGACGCGAGCGGCGACAATTTTGCAAGTGATCGGCAGAMCCGGACCGCAATTCTACCACGRGCCACASTTGACCTGATTCGCCGCATTGGAAGGATCGCAGAACGCATGTTGTACTCTTATCTACCTNCTACCTTCAAATTTGTGGTACGGAATCCGAGTCCTCAGTCTCCTTTCGATTTCCAAAGTCCCGGTTTCCTCAGCAGTGTGATTTGGGAGGCCCACTCCTTAAAGTAGCGTGGGACGATAAGCAACGTGAACTAGTTATACATCATGCCCAGAACTTCCCTTTACATTTCTTTAAGCTCTACGATATCCATCCATGGATCCGATCCGAACCGTACAAACTACTTCACAATAACAAGAAACGTTTTGACTCCAGAGAAGAACCTCCCACACAAGACTGCATTCCCTCTCTCAAAGCGCCCATAATTCACTACCTCCTTTGAATCCTCTTCAACAAACCGGTCCAGATAGTCAACCTCAATATCCGACAACTCGTGGCGACGGAAAGACAGCCTGACGGCTATCCACTTGCTCCCTACGCTATGCGTTCGCAGGAATGTTTTCTTCTTCTTGTCGACGTCGTCCCAACGATCCCGTATGTGAGTTTNGATCATCCATTGGTAAAAACGGTTATCTAAGTCCGGGATGGCCATCGACACTGGGTGGACGCGGTCTATAATATCATGTCAAGGGGGNAGCTTTATACAGGGATAAGTAAGAACATACATTGACGTGCTGTCTCTATTGCTAGGCAGTACGGCCTATGTTCCTTCCACATACTCCGTTGACAGTCCTGGGAACAATATCTCACAAGCCCACAGCTGCTGCAAAGGCATGTTCGGAAGTTCTTCGTCGATGATTTCTCGAGTCTTGGGCACTATAGCATGGGGAGGTGATCATGTTTTCTTCTCATGTTTCCGCCGACATGTAGTACACTTACTGCGGTGTTTGCGCATCGGCAAGGTTTCCCAGCCCGAAATACATCCCGCCGCTCCAACACCGTCTCCGTAGCCGATCGCAGCGTCTTCCAACCTGGTCCACAGCGAGTATGTCCAAATGGATTACTGGAGCTAGTGTTGTCAAAGGTGCGTCTTAGATAATGAAGTACCGTGTAGCTCGTAACTTGAAGAGCCAAGATCGATAGAATTTCCTGAATGCAATGAAGAGTTTCAGCGTTTTTGTGATCTGACTCGATTAGTAACGGAGCCATCTGCGCGAGCATTTCTAGCAGACCAGCTTTAATGGCCTCAATGACATATATCTGCCCGGCTTGTAAGCAGCGAGTGATCAGGGTGACCACGGCAAGCGTCCAAGCGGTAGTTTGGTTGCAGGACATTGTCTTCTGGCTATTCTCGATGACGATGGACACCAGATGATGTACAACAAACTGGTCGTGGAGGCTGTCATCGAGGAACCCAAGGTTTGCGATCATCTTGAGTTCCTTATTTGTAAGGACTGCCGCATCTTCTGGTGAAGAGGAATACTTCCAAACAAGATGAAGATGCCGGAGACAAATCTGGGCTAGTTCCACTGAGGTGCCCCCAACGTAAGACCAAAAGGCTGCTTCTACAGAAAAGACATTCCGTGGAGCAGAAAAAAGAGAGGGAAGGGCGCTGTAGAGTTGATGCGTCTCTTCGGTGGCGAGCCATTGACGGATGATTTCATTCACTAGTTCCGGAGAGGTTTCTATAAGCTCTTTGACATCCGTAACTGTCGACGACAGTAGAGCAGACAGGAATTTATCGATCTGGTTGATAATTTCTTTTTGGTATGGGCCGACATACTCATTCGCAAGGAGTACGTGCATGGTTCGCGATGTCCACTTCGAGAGGCCATGCCATCGTTCAGGCTGACCTCCTTCCACGTAAAAGCGAACGATAAGTGTGGCAANGATAGGCTCCTCCCGCTCACAAAGAGTTATTGCAATCTCCTCAAGTAAAAGCGATACTAAATGGTCGCTTTCCCCTCCAGAATACTCAGATTTCGAGATCCTATGGGTAAGGGCTTCTAGAATGAGCATGAAAGCTCGTTCCGAAAGCGATCCTCTTGCCAGCTGTCCAAGCCGCAAGGTAGCGAGCTTTGCCGCCTCGAAGTCTCCATACACCTTTTCGTGGAGTCCCCCTCGAAAGATTAACTTAATACGATACCAAGTAAGCCTCACGGGGATACCTTCTTCTGTGCCAAAACAACTCACCGACTCTCCTATGTTTCCTGGGTTACCTGTGGCTCGTTGCTGGTTCCGCCTAGCTACTGCTTGTCGTGGCATCTAATTGTTGTACCGCTGGGGGAAGTTAGACACAGCTGGTTGGAGATTGCAACGCAGTCTAAGTTCTCAAGGAAAGTGGCTTCTGGACAACGTTCAGCGTGAGATACTCATCTAAGTAGTCTTTGTTGGGCCTAGATTTTGAGCGGTGGGAAAGGAAAAGAAGCTGATGATGATGAATGTTCATAAACAACTTAAGAAGGCAGGATGGTCCTCAATTGAAAACCATAAAAGCGCTGTTGCGCCGACTTTCAAAAGAGCTCGGTGTTCGTAGTATTGCTGCAAGATGCGTGAATAAGATAAAGTGGTTGAAGTGAAAGCGAGAGGCATCTTGCTGAAAGTTGTGGCTGTGAACCGGAAAATAATCTTCCGTCCTACTTATCACGTGTGACGTCTAAGCTCTTAGCTCTCAGCTCTGACGGATAATTCCGTCGGAAGATCCGCATTTCCGGGACCGTGTGCGTGACTCATTATCTTCCACTTCTACCAGCACCATCATGGCTCACCAAACGGCTTGGACGAAGAAAGCACAAACTTCCTCGTTTCCTTCTGACCGCATAAAACCTTCCTATCAACAAAACCAGCCTAAATCGCAAGGAAAACAGAAGCAGCAGCAGCCTACAACAACGACACCGAAGAGCACAATTGTACGGAAGTTGGAGAAGCAGCTGAAGGCGCTGCAGAATTCTAATAGTGGTGTAAAGGATCCTAAGGGAGGGTGTTATTGCNTAGGTAAAAGATTCTCGTTTCATTTCTCTCTGGTATTTATATTCGTTTGTTGTAGCCAGAGAACACGCGTTATCGTCGTACACACCTGTCTGCCGGACTTGTGGTCTCATCCTTTGCGAGATCAATGTTCCCCAATATGCATGTCCACATTGTTCTACCCCTACGCTTAATCTTTCTCAACGATCTGGTCTTATCACCAAACTGGAAGTCCAGATTGCGGACCAGCTAGCCAAAGAAGAAGCAGAGCGCGAACGGCTGGTTGAACAAGCTCGACAAACTGCCGGTGCATTTCCTACCCTATCTGGTGCACCTCCTAGAGCATCTGCACCTGCGCCTCAGCAAACACATAAGGTTTTGTCGTTAAACTCGAAGACGAAGAAAGCGACGATCTCGTCGTTTACGCCGTCACCGAAGCCTAGTCCTACAGCGACAYCACCKCCAGAGGAAACCGAAGACCCGGTGATTCGTGTTCCTCCTCCACCTGTGCTGGCTCCTTTGTCTGTTCAGATAGACGCGTCGAGACCGTGGAAGAACCTGCGCGGGGAGAATTTCAAGTATGTACCGGTTCCTGTGGTAGAGGCTGCGAAAGGGAAATCGAGGAAGCAGCGGGCGAAGGAGAATTCTAAAGCTGCGGTGGCAGAGGGCCCATGATGTGAGCGGGTTTATTCCGTTGGATTATCACCAATGGGGTTGCTTTAGTGCCTTTTTACCCTCCTAGGATCCCCTTCAAGTTGCTTCCCGAAAGCAGCGTGCGAGCTAGATTTGATGTGTCCCTAATGGATGAGTGGTGTATCTCTTGTGTGTAATATACATCTATCAAGCTGCGGACAAGGCTTTGTTTTGCCGCGATCTGTAAAGTGCTTCGTCATCGGGAGAGTCAGGCCGCACTCCAATTCTACCACAGCCACTAACGTTCAATAAAGTTCCTCTTGAAACCTATTTGAAGACCGTGAAACGAAACTTGGTGCAGATGCAGGGTGCATTCATCTATCTCTACCCCACCTTCCAATATCACCTACTATCCTTCTGCCGCTCAATCCTGCATACTAGAATCACATCGCACTACAGTTTCGGTAGGCGGTAGTATTGCACTCTGAAACGCTAGATAGGCTGTCATCCTCGTCTTTACTGAGATCGGCCACAAAAGCAATAAGAGACAGAGTGTTAAGTTCATTAGCGGTTTGTGGCATATCCCAGACAGTGCGTTTCCATTCCACAATTATGATAATGAAGGCTGGATATATTCCCTTTCTCATAAGAGTAAGTATTTCTAGCATCTTTTCATGACAAGTGAGAACATACCACAAGTTGGTTTCCGATGTAACTAAACGTCGGGAATATCATATCTCCTGGATTGAATTCGCCTTCACAATTATATGCCATCGGTAAGACTCCTATTGTCATCTAGAGGTTGCAATGATGAGATTTATTATTAATAAATAGACAGGGATCTGGTCTATAATCACCGAAAATGCGTACCCATAGAACAAAATAAATGAGACCAGATTCAACCAGCAGATAAAGAACTTTCTCCACTGTAGTTACTCTTGAACTCGCACCAAATGCCGACCGAATGACCATTCGATGCTCCCTGCAAATATATGTATTATAAGTATCTGAGGATCACACAGTCTAACTACCAACCATGCTTTATATGCTATAAGCCCTGTAGAGAGGGTGTTCGTTGCAGCCGAGAGTACATAGGTTGATAGGAGTAAACTTGCAGCGATGCTCTTCTTCTCTCCACATGTAGAGTTGGGTATTGACGCTGGGATAAGAGTGCTTCCCTGCGCAACAGAAACGTACACGGTCCATGTGAGGAGGGACCCTTAAGCATGGGGTACTATTAGTTTCAGGAGATCTCGAAATCAATTAAGACAGCCATACCGATAGAGGAGCTCCATAGAACGACAGGAAGTGCTACAACGGGAGGTCTTGATTGCCACACAGCCCATGTCCTCCACAAAACCACCATATCACCCCCCAAGAACTTGAAAGAAGAAAAAGTCCCTCAAGAAACTGGAAACCAAACGAGAAATTTCACAATGCGTACCTCGAGTTGAAAGAAGAATGGAAGAAATAACTGGGTGATTAGGTTGAACGGAATCAGAGTCCCCAGAGTTTTGTCTCTGGCAGATTTTCCCTCTTTTTCAATTCGAGCCTGGAACATCATGCGGAAGATGTCGAGCGCGAATAAGACGGTGGCGATTATGAATGTGGTCAGGGTGACATAGATGAGGCGTTTACGTGCCTTGGATAGCACTCGACGAGTGCTATTCGGCTTGTGGTTAGCTTACAAGGATGCATTTGAGAGGAAGAGAAGAGACGGACTAAAGGGTGTGGATTGCAAAGACTGACAAAACGATATGGATGCCTGTTCTGAGAGTTTATACCCCCAGTACAAAATATGTTCACGGATGTACTCACCCCACAGAACGCCCTCTGCCACCAGTGGCACAGTATACTGAACAATGAGTACCCCATCTCTCCGCAGAAGGGAATCATCGAAAATGGTCAATGGACTGTCCATAGTAACGAACCAGAAACAAGTCGGGGGAGGGATACTTATTTGGAGTGCAAGTGAGCGAATCCTGACGAGGACGAGGGCGAGAAAGGGACGGTGAATTGCGTCCAGGGCGCAGGCAAGTGTCCAACTTATCAGATCCACGGATATCAAAGCGAACCGGGACACAAAACATGGAACCCTTTGACACTGCTGTCGACGATTCTAAGTAATGCAGATCTGACTTACTTCTTTCCAAGCTGACACTCCGTTTCTATCATTCCGCAGCTGGTAGCGCTGGCTCTATCATGATATTCTGGGTAAGAATGTCCGAGTCGTTAAAGTGGAAGATGGGACGTCTTTTGATACTAGACCGAGTGTCCATGAAATGGGGGATATGGTGTTTTAGCATTGCTTCGCACTTCTTTTCTCTACCCGCCCTCCGTTATTAAACAACGATGAATATCCAACTCACCAACATTCTCGTTCGGTTCCTGCCAGTGCTTTGTAGATCATCCTCAGAGTCAGGCTTTCGGTGAAAGCAGACCGGGGGTTTAAGACAGTCACGGGACCTCCAAAGCATCCGGGCCGCTTAATTCGATATAAAGCAATGGAGCCGCGTCGGGTTCGTCTGTCTATCTTGAACCACCACAACCACTACGCCCGCTCTCTTTTTTTGGTACAACAGCACGCCAGAATGCCACTTCCAGCAGCTGCAGCACTGCTAGAAGTCCAGTGCGCACATTGTGGAAATCATACACCTGTAACAGCGGGGACGATCAAGTTTATCGAATCTTCATTGCATTATTCTGAGAACGACGACGCGTTTGCGCCTTCGGATGAGGATGTTTATCCAGTCATTCGTGAGCGTATACGTGTTTTAGAAAAACAGAATCGGGATTTATGGATCATGGGGAGGATTTCGAAGATATCATGGGAGCGGAGGGTGGAGGAGAGGAAGAAAGAGTTTGAGGGGATGTTGAGTGTGGTGAGGAGAGTTCCAGAGGAGGTTGTTTCGGAGATTGCGGCTTGGGGATTCGAATATGCTTGTGAGGAGGATGAGGAACAAGCGAAAGAGTCATATTTGGGGCCGCATGCGATGTCGTGGGTGTGTCGGAAGTGGAGGAATGCCCTTGTGAGGAATCCGCATCTTTGGAAGAGGATGTGTGTTAGTTGGACAGCGCATCGTTTGGGTGGGTTGCCGGAATTGATTGAGTTGAGTTTCAAGCGCTCGTTGATGTTCCCGATTGAGGTTATGGTGAGAGGGCGGGATGTGGCTCGGATTTGGGATACGCCTCGGCCGAATTATTGTGTTTCTGACGAGGAGGGGNATACGGAGCCGACGGTGTTGGAGAAAGCGCAGAGGGTTATGGAYGCGTTGGTTAAGACGAGTAAGAGATGGGTCGAGTTGACAGTGCATAGTGCGAATTTGCGACATTTCCCCAGTTCGATGGATCTTCCACTACTCAAGACGTGTACGACGTATTCTTCGATGCGTTCTGGACGACTCGATTTCCTTAAAACATGCCCGTCACTGACATCGTTGTTCCTCAAAGCCGAAGGAGATGTGGAGATCAGCAAACTCGTGGTACCGTGGCGCCAGATCACGAATTTCGAACTTTGCTCGTACCGCACGACACCGACTGAGCTCGTGGAGGTTTTGAATCGGATGGTGAATCTCGAGCGGTGTGTTGTGAACAAGGTTCATTTCATCCGGCGTCCCAACGACGAGGAAGTGGATTGGGATCGAGAGGAGCAAGAACATGGACCGATTGATCTTCCGAAACTTAGGTATTTGCGGTGTGGGGAGGGGTTTATGCAGTTTAGGCTTGTAGCACCGATGCTCAAGGAACTGGTTATGCCTACCCCCAAGACCACCGTCGACGGCAAGGAGAAGGAGTTCTTCGGGAATGTCGTGTGCTGGCCGTCGACTACCGTGTTGGCGGCGCTGGGATTCGAGTTTCGGTCGATAGAGGTAAAGAAGAAGAAGAAAAAGTCGAAGAAAGGAAAAGAAAGAGAAATAGGGGAAAGAGAAGAAGAAGACCCGGTGATGGTGGGCCTCCGGGATATGTTGCAGCTTGTTCCGCAAATTGAAGAGCTGGTGCTGATCAACCCGTCGCCCCAGTTCCTCGATTTTCTCAACGAGCCACAACAACTGGCTCTTGTGCCACAACTGGCAGGCCTCACTGTCCAGTTCACGATTTTGATGTTTCCGCATATCGCTGCAATTGAGCGACTGGTGCGGATCGTTGAATCGAGGAAGAAGCAGGGAAATTTGAGGAGGGTGGTAGTGGGGATGGAAAAGAGAGGGAACATTGATTATGCGGAGAAGGACTTGGATACGCATTTGGAGTTATTGAGAAAGTGCCATGACCCGATGGGGTGAGTGTATATGTTGAGAGTGTTTGGAGGAGGCATGGTTAGATGTCTTGTATTTGAATGATAACTGGACACTAGCGTTGTATGTACGGATTGTAAATCGGTCGGTTACTACTATGAGCCAATGGCTTTTGANACAGGAACCCAAAAGGCATCCACCGTTCGGAAATAGTCCCTGCAGCGGCTAATGGTCTCGGTATCCCTTTCAGAGTCAAAATCCGAGAGGAGATTGTCCACGAGAGAAGAGGTACAAGCCAGGACACGTTCCCATCTCTCTTTGTCCCCCACAAAGTACCGAAGGAACAAAGAGATCGCATCTGGTTCACTGTCTAGATTGGTAGAAGCCATGAAAGACGTCAAGCTGTGGAGGGCTAGTACAACCCTTTGCTGATCACTCTTGATGACATAGTGGTCTACGTAGTCAAGTAACATATGAAGCAAGCTCTGAGCACGTCCTTGGAGTAAGAGACGTCCAAGCTGGGCGATAGCAGTCAAATTAGTGTCATCGTTGTAGAGCTGTTCGCGGAGTTTAGCCTATCGGAATTTCAGCATGAAGATTCCAGCCATGATGCTATGTATCTACCTGATTAACGTTCTCCCGTTTGGGATATCTGTATGTGGAACTACGAGGAGGAAAGCGAGAGGACATGAGTGCACTTCTGGGAATTTGAAGGTAAAAAAGTACGTCTGGTATTCCCGAGCCGGGCCGGGTTAGTAATGCATCTTGTGGCGTAGAGCAGTTACTCAGAAAAGACTGAGATAATAGGTACAGGACATTCTATACCNTTACCTTGTCACTATCACGCATACGAGGATTTTTAAAAAAATAAAGGAGCACCCAGTGCCCGTATTGAATAAAGCAAAGTCAAAACGATTTATGCAAGCTGTAAACTACGAATGCCCATAGACCAAACCCCGTCTCCATCTCCATCTCCGTGCCTCCCTGAAGCAGATCTACTTCTCCTTCGTTGAGGATGCTTTCGGTTGGGCAGGCTTGGAACTAGCGATAGCTTTCTTCGGTGCTACCTTGGTGGGGGCAGCTGATTTAGCTGCTGAAGACGCCGTGGATCGTTTAGCCACAGATGAGATAGTGGTTGTCTTAGCTGTTGAAGATGTGGTAGAAGACTTGGGAAGCGGGCGGGAGGTGGTTGGTAGCGATGAAGTTGTTTTCTTCGTCGCCGTAGATGAGATAGTAGGTTTCGCTTTCGTTACTGGTGTCGTCACAGAAGCTACAGGTTTCGCTTTCGCCGCACGTGCAGCGGTGGGTGTGGATAGTGAAGCCAAAGTCTTAGGCTTAGTAGTTGTAGATTTGGCTCTGAGGCTCGACACAGAGGCTGCTTTCGATAGAGTGGGCTTAGGTGCTGTAGCCGTTGGGCGTCGAGCTGGATTTGCTAGAGGCTTCGAAGCTGGGACCTGTTTAGTCGTCGCCGCTGTCTTCGATGCTGGTGCCTTTGCGCCGAAAACTCTCTTCTTCAAGACAGGCTTTGTCTAACCATCGGACAGAATACAGTGAGAAACAATGTAAAAGAATGTTCGAATAAAGGTGATACCTCGGATTTCTTATCCTCAACACCTGCATTGGGTGCCTCCTGAGGGGCTGCGGGAACATCGCTCTCAGCCTCCCCTTGACTAGATTGACTGGATGGTGAATCCTGTCACAAGATAAGGCAAAGAAATCAAGGGAACATTTTTTTCATACCAGTTCTACGCTGGTGTCTCCGGGTATCTTGTCCTGAACAGCGTCTATTTCTGAATCCGACATTGCGCTAGTCGTGGTGGGGGAGGATGAACAGTAGGACACAAGCGCTGTCGCACGTTTTGTCTTCATCGGGAAGAATGCGGACGTAATTTTCCGTTCAACTATCTGGCCGACAAATCGTGTCTGGTGATGACATCCAACGTAATGAAACAATATTGCAGAGGCTTTTTTATAATGGGCGGCATTGGACAAATGTATTTTATGCACTCGGCTTATCCTTAGATGGTAATTTAGTATAAATTCTTGATTTTGCATTCGCGCTCGCTCCCGTCCATGTTTTCAATCCAAAAAGGAAATTCCACAGAAATGGTGGGAATTGTCCGGCCCGCATGTGCACCTCGGCCCATACGGGTTGGCTTCGTACTATGAACGTTGTTGATGATCCACCGCCTGTTCTTCCTCTCCCCGTCCGTACACTCATTTCTGCATATGAAGAGCTTGGGCAGGTTGTTACGGTAGCGCTTCGGACACAGATAGGAGATGCGGCAAGACTGCAGCATCAGAAGGGAGAATGTCTTCGATTTCTGAGGACATTAGAGCAGGTGTGTTTACGCACTTCTTGATTTATGCTCTGAACTGACTGAATATGTACAGCATACCCGACTATTTTCTTTGACTGACTACACGAATATGCGCTCAGGTGTATACCAAATGATAACATGTCTTGATGAGACGTCAAATATATCGTCTGATCCTCCGGAACATCACTTTCCGTCACTTATTGAACATGAGTACACTGGATACCGCCCCCGAATACATATAGATCCTACTGTCCTTGCCCTTGCTTTGGATCTACGGGGTCCAACCCATCTTGCGCAAGTTCTGGGTTGTTCTGCGCGCACCATCCGACGGCGGGCTCTGGAGGCTGGGATAGTAGAGCCAGGGGAGCCAGTATATGTGATTTATGAGCATCCGGATGGCTCTGTAGAACGCATATATCGCTCTTCATCATCAGGTGCTGTTTCAAACATTGAGGATCAAGAGCTTGATGTGCTTGTTGCGTCTATTCTGGAGTCATTTCCCCTGTTGGGACGGCGTATGTTGGATGGGAATCTGAAGTATATGGGACACCACATCCCTCGAGCCCGGCTGGAGGCATCACGCATAAGAGTACAAGGGCTTCCCCCTGGGGTGTTTGCAGCTCGACGCCGCATTATCCGCCGAGTGTACAGAGTTGCTGGACCGAACTCACTGTGGCACCATGATGGTCAGCATGGTGAGTATTCTACACCAATAAACTCATTTCTATCTCTCATTCATAACTAAACAGGTCTTATACGGTGGAAGATAGTTATGCATGGGTTCATAGATGGATTTTCCCGTTACGTAGTAGGCCTACAAGTTAGCAACAACAATGAAGCTGCCACTGTCCTCAAGGTTTTCCTTGATGCTATCGAAGTTCATGGCACACCAAGTCGGGTAAGGGGGGATCATGGAACAGAAAATCTGAGGGTCGCGGCATACATGGAGAATGTGAAGGGTGTTGAGAGAGGCTCATATATATGGGGCAGGTACGTAGCACTCTCTATCCCCCTTTCTGCATGTTGTAACATTTGAGTAGGAGTGTTCATAATATCCGTATTGAACGTCTCTGGCGAGATGTCACTACAGGATTTGGTCAGAAGTGGAAGGCTTTGTTTCAGCGCCTGGAAGCATCCCATGGTCTCAACGTTAATCTGGATGCTCACATCTGGCTCCTTCATTTTCTCTTTTTGGATGCTATTCAGCAGGATGCGACAGAGTGGGCTGAAACGTGGAACCACCATGTTTTGTCAATTCGCGGTGAGCGCCAGCGCAGCCCCAAAGATATGTTCATCTTTGGTATGATTCAGAATGGCGCGCGCGGCCTCACTCCGACTACCATCGATCAACCACATCATGTGGTAGATGAGGATGATGAGGAGGCTACTGCTGATCTCGACGCATATGGAGTTGATTGGGATTCCGTCGATGATCAGCGTATTTTGCGCCACCATAACGACCATAATACTCATGCCTCCACTGACCCAAACCCATTTGCATCCAACCATCCCCAACATTTCTCTCATGTTCACGTCGACTCACCCCGATGCCCCTTTACTGAGGCCCAAGTCCACACTTTACATGCCCAGATGCGTAACACGGCCGTTTTCTATCAGAGAGATATGGACAGCCGGCGCCAACTCTGGATTATTGCCATGACGGTGTGCATGGAAATTCATAGTGCTTCCATCTAAGTACACATTAATAGATCTTTCATTTGGGATGGTGTTACAATAAAGAGCATATTCTGAAATCATAAAACAGCAGGTGTGGAAAAACAGCATTCAGAATGGTTAGGTGTACAGTGCAGCAAGTAAATCAGTAGGTAGAGTAGCAAGTAAAGCAGTAATAAGAGCGGCAAGTAAAGCAGTAGACATGGCAGCAAGTGAAGCAGTGTACGTTTAAAGGGTATGGAAAGATGACACAGATGGAAGAAATTGAGTATGTAGGAATTCATCCATAGCAGACATATTACCTACTGGTCCTCGCAGAGCTTGGACAAGGGTTGCTGTTCGCAGCAGCTGAACATGGCGGGTGCATGTGGCAAACTTGAAGATGCTAATCTGTATATTCTGGTACTTCCAATCAACCTCTAAGTACATAGAGGTGAAGATAAGACAGATACCTCTGTATCCGCACTCCAGACAAAGTTTGGAATTGTGGTAACAATAGACATCTAGACCTGATCAGACGTTGTTTAGAGATGCATATAAAGTTGAACTCACCTTTAATGTCCAGTTGGGCTCAGTAGGCACCAAGTCAACCCCGGTACACGTTCGGAGCACATCAGGAAAAGGGTTGATGGCCCAGGTAAACCTGGAGTCAACTTTGGTAATAACTAATACCTAAGGCTCCTAAGGCACCCAAGTGTCCCCGGTCAACTTTGATCAACCCCAGTAATTGTCTGATCCTTGGACAACTCCGATCAACTATAATTAGCCCTTGTCATTTTCCGCAG
>LBLO01000790.1:0-16227 GCA_004354395.1 Chondrostereum purpureum | reverse complement strand
CAGGGTCGAGGGTGATCCAAACTTGTCTCCCGAAATTTCCCATCTTGATAGTGCTGGAGGACTCGAAGCAAAACTCAGTATTGCACAATTTCAAGAGGCAGAAAAGAGCTCAAGAAAACAGAAGATCCAGGGGTGAAAGGCTTAGGGAGCAAAAATCCAGACGGAACACCTCATGATGTTGAGGTTCAGCAGCAAGGTGATGTCCGCCAGTAAGCAATGCAAGAGCCTCAGCCAGAGAGTCACAGAGACTGCAGCTTGCGCAGTTACCGTTGCAGCAGGGCCACATGTCGATAGATGAAGCAGCATGGCGGAGTTTTTCCGCCGTTTTATCTCAGCACAAGGTGAAAGCATGGCATATGGATCTAACAAGTACATTGAGATCAAGGACACTCTACATTGAAATGCTTCCAAAGCCATAGATGGGTGAAGTGGGCAAGGCAGATTCGCTGGCCTTCATCCCACAACTCCACCTCATGGGGTAAGATACTGCCTCGGATACAGACAACATCTCCAGGTGTATAGCGCATCTTCAGGTTAAGCCTTTTGATAACAAGTAGTCCCTTGGTAAAGGTTCCCATGATCACTAGGATTGCCCATGCCTTTTTGGGATCAAGGCCATCAACATGCTCTGGGGTGCACCGGTTGTACATGATAGCTCTTCCCTCCATAAGAAGGGGGTCAATGGAGCTTAGTGCCTTAACATGGGGAAATTCTGCTTCTACCTGGCCCATGAGGGTCTCCAGTGCTGCAAACTGGATAGGATCAATCAGTTTGAGGATGTCGTTGACTTTGTGGGACAGCACGGAGATATCGTAGACCAGCTGAGATGCTGAGGTAAACTGTTTGGCAGAACTGATGTAGTCGCGGGATATGCCAGGATTTCCTTGCTAGAGAATGTGATAAGGAAGATGAGAAAGGGCCTGGTATAAAGGTTGGTTGAGTTACTGACAGAATGACCAATAGCATGCCAAGCCTTCACCAGCTTCAGGCAGCCAGTGAGTTCTCCCAAACGGTAAACATACGACTCCGGATCATTCCGCTTCTTGCTATCAGCACCGGCGCCAACCTGAAGTTTCATAACCCTCCCTGCTTCCATTAGTTTAGACGTTAGTTGTTCCTAAATAAATAGATTGTTATTGTTTCATAGAGCAGGGAGTTTTGTGTGAGAGAGCATACCACCGATTTTTTCTTGAAAGCATCTGGAAGGAAAAACAGGAGAGGTTTCCCATCGTTACTAACTGCCATTCGGGGAGTCGAGTCATCCCACAAGGTGGGGGAGGATTCTACAGCTGTACTGTGTGTTTTCCTTGCTTTTTGAGACCCCTCAGTAGCAATAACGAAGTCGAAGCTCCGGAAGACCACTAAGACTTGTGATGAATAGATATGGTCTTGGTAAGATAACAACTTAAGATATCTACCTCCGTTCTTTCGTGCCAACCCTACAGTTTTGCCAAGTTCCCTCCGGAAACTCCGGAGATTCTCAAGCATTTGGCCTTCGGGAGACCGACTAGGAGGACTGGCATGAGCTGCAAACGGTGAAACCCACGACTTGGGGTGGCGCTGCAGATCCGCGGCGGAGTATTTCCGCCGTGGCTGCATCACCACAATGCACTCACCGGCTTGTATACGGCTCACTACCCTTGCTGGAATCACCCACCTGCTGAGCAGCTGGAGTCCCAGTTTCAGCCTGGCTTAAATCCTCCAGGGTAAGAATGGGGGTTTCAAAACACCCCCCAGAAGTCATATCAATGTCTTCCCTGGAAATCTTACTGAGATTTGGAGAGTCAGGGAAGGGGGAGGACCTCTTTCGGGTGCTTGATTCCATGGAGGTGGGGGTAAGTTGTAGAGCAGGAAGAAAAGGATTACCTAATCACATGCCTTGATGATGGGAATATTTTATTTTATGCAAACAGTGTTAAATAACAACAAATAGTGAGGTAAAGAAGGCCACCCAGTGGATTGTGGTAGGAGCTAATACAGCACGCCATACCAAAGCGTCCTACTGGAGGATATATAGTCAGCTAAGAATACACAAGCATTTTTGGCTAGAGCAGAAGATCATTGAGGGGATAGTCAACCAAGGATTCCATCCCCCATAGTGCTGACCATAGCATTAACGAAGCAGGGGCTCCTTCACCAGCGGTAAAGACCAGACAAGTGAAGGTGATGTGGGAGGTGCGGTAAAGACCAGGCACACAACCCGCCGCCCGAGCCTCAATACCAGTGGGGCACAGAGGGAGGAAAGGTATAGCAAGCCAAAGACAAGGTGACCTCCGACATTTATAGGAAAATATGACGTAATTCTGTCAACAAAGCGAGATCACATGTCCCGATCAACAAAGACGTGTCAGTCACGTGACATTCGAAATGGCCCCCCCCCCCCAATTGACGTGGATGGCAAATGTATGCGTTGTGTTGTGATGTAAGAGAAAGAAAATAGGCATGGAGATGGTGCTCCCAGAGCTACTTATTGCTGTCGTTAAGCCTTGCTCCGGCGCGGCTGGTGCAGTGGCGGAGATTCTCCGCCGCAGGACCACCACCACAATGTGCTCCTTGCAGCCTGCTAGTCAACCACGCACCACGGTAGGTGGACCGTTTGAGAGGGGCGGAGAATTCCCTCCATGGGGTGACAGTATCTCATGTTGTTGCTGTTAAGTCTGAATGTCCACTTGGATGGGAGGAGTTGACCTGGGGAAGACTGGCCAAAGTGTGCCTAGGCACCTTATCACTCAATGTTCCAGGGAAGGCAAGACAACAAGTGAGATGATCAATGTAGGTAGTGGAATATGGATCTACTTTATAGGCCCTACTCTGACATCTCCTCCTCCTCCCTCATAGCCTGAATAAGCTCAGCTGCGATGCGAGCGGTGGTTACATCATCTAGAACATCATCTTCATCCTCTGCAACAAGATCTGCGTCACGACCAGAATAAATCGGGACTTTATCCATGGAATTTCTCGGGATCTCCCCAAGCTGGGCAAGGGTGGSNCCCGTTCCTCAGGTTCTTCTTCAGCATCTGCCTCAGCTTCTGCAAACTCCCTCTCCTCCTGTGTAAGGGTCGACAAAACAGGGCCAGCCCCAGGCATACTGTGGGGGCCATATTTAAGGAAATAGATATTGGGAGCAAAGGATTTGTCCCTGGAGTGGGGCCACCGCCTGCCGCGAGAGTGTTTCTTATAGTCCCAGATCCGATCGGAGCCTAGCCTAGGGAACCAACGGAACTTCAGAATCTCGTCGGCGAGAGCATTGCGGACTTTGTTGACCTTGGCTTCGGAGGCAGAAAAGACGAATGCATCCCATTTCTCGGTATAGGATAGTGAGCCAAAGCCCTGCAATTTACAGGTTGGCCTGGTGTCTTTAGGAGGGAAGAGTCGTAGAACATTCTTGAGAAATTTATCGGCGTCGACGACATAATACCAGACAGATGGGAAGTAGGCAGTGATGTTGGGATCCTGGAAGGTCTTGACACTAACCATACGACGTTCGGTCTTGTTGAGAGAGCAGTAGCTTGCGCCCAGGCCCTGGCGATTTCCAACCCTCTCCATGACATTACTTAACATGGTGAGCAGAGCCCAGGAGAGGCTGAAGCCGACTTCTTCCTCCATGTGAACCTGCTGCTCTGGGGGAAGATCTTCTCCAATGTCAAAGCCTCTGGGAAGAACCTTGAGCTGAATATCAAGCCCAGGGATCGGGTGATTGTCGGGATTAGCGATTGGGGGTTGGCAGGGGCCTTTCCTCTGTCCAATGCGACCCGGCACTGGTCTGTAGCGGAAGGAAGACCTCACTGCATTAGCATACAGGTCTTCAGGGAGTCCTCCAAAGTAGAACCTGATGGCAGAGCTGGAGAGTGCGATGTCGCCACCTAGTCTGGCGCAGCTAACCCGGCCATCACAAGGCATGTGGATCGACTTGAGCCAGAGAGAACCGTCGATGATGCATGGTACACCACGGCGGGAATTTACCGCCGCGGGTCTAAGCAGGGGGTACATATCTCGGTCAGCCCAGCTGGTGAAGGTGGAAAATGCCTGGAAGGTGAGAGAGTTGTCGGCGCTTCGATCCCCAGGCCGAGTGATCAGGGAGTTGGTAATGTAGGTGCAGGCGACTGTGAGGGCGAGCGCGGGAGGCGTGATGCGGAGCATGACGTTCTTTTCCTGGGCCTGAATCTTGAGCATGACCCCAGCACCCAGCATGCGGAGCGCCTTGTGGGTCCTGTTTGGGAGAATCAATCATCAGATTGTGGAAGTTATGGGTGCAAACTATGTAAACATACCATGCATCCTCTCTTGGCATCTCCCAGACAAGTTCTGAGACATCCAGGGGGGAAATGCCAGTGAGAACATGGGCTGCCCTGCTCCTCTCGACCCGGACCTCCAGCCTTGCTCCGACGTCGTTGTGACGAGCATTGTTAGTCCAGGCTGAGATGGTTTTTCGATTGAACTCAGGCACATCGTCGGTGGGACAGTTTAAGGCAGCGGATCCTGCAAGATACTTGGCAAAGGCGTGGAGAGTAATGTGGTAGGTGATGTACTTGTCAGTGATATAGGCTTGGATATAGGCGTAGCCATTGCCGCCTGGATCGGGATCGTCGACAATGCGGAATCCGGCCGCCTGAGCTAGCAGGGCCCAGTAGTCTCGAGAGTACCCGGGGTACGTCATGTCTGCGAGTTCTTCGGCGTCCTCTCGGGAGTAACGGAGGAGAAGCTCCAGAACCTTGGCATGAGCATCAGTCCTCCAGACATAGGCTTTCCCTTCTTTCATCACCTCGATGCCGACGTCAACCCAGGTGTAGATATCGTCACCCTCAGGTATATGGCGGAGTAACTCCGCCAGCTTGTCCTCCTCGTCTTCGAAGAGGCCGTCGGAATGGTGACGATAGAGGGCCTTGACGCCGCGAATCTGGACACCAATGAAGGCTCCCACCGCCCAGGGAATGTCTTGAAGAGCCTCAAGTAATGAGTCTCCCCAGAGCTTAGTGTTCTCTGCAGGGACCGGAAACTTCGTCCTGTAAAAGCCGCG
Organism: Chondrostereum purpureum; assembly: GCA_004354395.1. NCBI lineage: Eukaryota > Fungi > Basidiomycota > Agaricomycetes > Agaricales > Cyphellaceae > Chondrostereum > Chondrostereum purpureum. Next base: position 11,210 of record LBLO01000790.1, on the reverse strand, counting down.
CTCGGCCCCACTCTTTCTCTGGAGCCAACGCCAATGTTCAAGTGAATGGGGCCAGGTCGCTACCGCCTCAGGACTCACGATCCGGTAGGTGTCGCGGATAATAGCCCAGAGCTCCAAGTACTGCTCGTCAGAGAGATGCTTGGATGCACCTGACATGTTCGGGAAGAAAAGTCGGATGGTGGTGTGTTCCTCCGCCGTCGCAATTGCAACATTGGGGACCTTGTGAGGTGGAATCAGCACTGGATTTCCCTAAGGGGAAAATTGCATAATCAATCAATTGTCAGTGAGTGTCGAGAGTTGAGGGTTAGGATTGGCTCTTACATTGACTCGACATGGCACCTTCACATGGACCGACTTTGTGAGGGCAAGGGTGGTGTCCAAATAGGGCATTACACTCATACTGCCCGTAAAGCACCAAGACTCCGAAAACGCAAGCGCCGAGTCATAGTCGCGGAGGTATGAGGGGCTGTCGCTGGGATCTTGAATAACATTCTCGCTGAGGTCAAGGACAATGTCTGTGTTATTGAACCGGTCGTAGCCTGATAGGAGGAGTAAGGCAACATAGTCATGGATTTGACGGTCTTCATCTGTCTTGATTGGTCCCAGCCCCAAGTTGGGAAAACGGTTACCGACTCGAGCGTTGAACTCTGAAAGGGAGAGGGTCTCCTTGGGTATCACCTCCACCTCCTCGTCAGAATCCTACAAAGGCGTGAGAATGAGTACAAGATTCAAAGGGGTTTTTGCTGACCATGGTTTGTTAGTTTGTCGTCAGCAAAGTGGGTGGTTGTAGAGGGGAGAGAAGAATTAGGGGGTGGTTTTCTTCGCTTATTTCCTTTTTATTGACTGCTAGGCGCCGCTTAACGATTGGTATGGCAATGACATACATAATCGGGTACCTAGCCCCGGGTAGGAATGAATGGCCTGGAACAGAGTTTGTAATCCGTTGGAATTGGAGCATGGAAACCTGAGTCAATACAGCTTACATTACGAGGAAAGGAAAGAGTAATCCAAAAAGAGGATCATGGAAATGGAATGCAATAATGTCCTCTTCATTTGAAAGAAGCAGTGCACTGCTGGCCCACCATTCATTAGTTAGTTACAGCTGTTTAAGAGATGATCTTTGGTGATGGTATTTATACCAGGAGCCCGAGAAACTTCATATACCCTGCAATAGTAAAATCTGTTATCTCTGCCCACAAACAAAGGTACCTTACTCTACTTTGAACCCTAGAATGCAGAGGAGTAATTAAAACAATGGATTGTTCTTTGTTCGATTAAACATAACTTCTGGTAACCCTACTTTCCAATGTGTACGTAGGGTTTGATCTTCCAAGGGTACAAGCTTCAATCACTCTTTTCCTTGGCTCAATCTTGTCCTGTTTGCTCTTGTTCTGTCTGATGAATTCATTTTTTCCCTTACATTATTGTTCTTATTTCTAATAGTAGATTCAACCGGTAATGTTTGCTGTATGTTTCTCTCACTTCCTCTGTATCATACTCGGATTTGACTAGTCCCAGTGGTTCCATTATCTTTATCTAAATTCACCATTCTTCCCAGGATTACTACTACGTCGACCTTGGCTCCTTTGATAAAAGAAAGGTCCTCTCACTTCCTCTGTATCATACTCGGATTTGACTAGTCCCAGTGGTTCCATTATCTTTATCTAAATTCACCATTCTTCCCAGGATTACTACTACGTCGACCTTGGCTCCTTTGATAAAAGAAAGGTCCTCTCACTTCCTCTGTACCATACTCGGATTTGACTAGTCCCAGTGGTTCCATTATCTTTATCTAAATTCACCATTCTTCCCAGGATTACTACTACGTCGACCTTGGCTCCTTTGATAAAAGAAAGTTCCTCTCACTTCCTCTGTATCATACTCGGATTCAACTAGTCCCAATGGTTCCATTATCTTTATCTAAATTCACCATTCTTACCAGGATTACTACTACGTCGACCTTGGCTCCTTTGATAAAAGAAAGGTCCTCTCACTTCCTCTGTACCATACTCGGATTTGACTAGTCCCAGTGGTTCCATTATCTTTATCTAAATTCACCATTCTTCCCAGGATTACTACTACGTCGACCTTGGCTACTACGATAAAAGTTTTTGCGCAACTCAGTCTGGTCGTATGTTCTCTCTATGCACCCAACTCTTCACTACTCATTCACCAGGCGACTCATATATTCCGTAGCGCCGGAGCATCTCCCATGCCTCTGATGGGGACTCTCCCGAGCTCGCCGGATTTCGCCCCGACCTGGAGCAGCGGCGGAATATCTCCGCGGGTGGGGGGTGGGCTGTGATACCGCGGAGGCGATAAAAGGAGCTTGTGATGGAGAGAGTGAGCGTGACACAGAGGGAGTGAGAGATCTAGACAACAAGGAGGTGCTGGTAGAGATGATGGGCTTTGGGAGCGACCTTCGGATGTGCTAATGCTTGCCATTTCTTACGTGGCTTGGTGAGCTTCTACTTATTCTACTTATTGCCAAGATCGATCGTGGTACAGGAGGTGTAGTTGCCATCTTGAAAAGGTTGGTTGGTTGGTTCGCCTAGCAGTTCTAAGCTGACCAGTCTAAGGATCGGGGAAATGGCAACTTGCCAATATTTACAACTTGTATTTTTTTTTGCTAAATGGCCCTACTAGGAACCATTTACAAATATTTACTACGGGAGATATTTTTTGTTGCTGCTGTGAGTGGGGGGAGGGATGAGCGCAGGTGCGCGTAGTGTACAAGACAAGAAGAAAAGAAGATGATAGAAAAGAAAAGAAAAAAAAGAACATAATGGAACCTGAAGGAGAAATAGAAAGGAGGGCATGACAACATTGTATTTACTTTGGTGGGAGGGGGGAATGATATGTAGCGATTGTTCAAAAAAAANCGTAGGGCAGGGGCGCGATTGTTCAACAGGTATGACACTGACCGGCGAGGAAGCACTATTTTGTCCTCTTCCGCCTCTTTGAGGTGGCGACGATGTCGAGGGTACCACCAGCGCCAAGGGCATCGTGAGGGTGGACTCCAGGGGCATCTGCTATTCTTGTCGACCGTCGTACAGGTGCTGGTTCATGGACAGGAGACTTTCCCTTACGACCGACCGGGATAATTTCACCCTCTTCCTCGCTGTCCAGGACATCCGACGCCTTGACACGGGTGATTGTTCCAGTGTGCTTGGGAGGGTTCTTCCAACTCTTGCCGAAGCCGAACGTCTCCTGGGGTTCGCTCGAGGGTACCTCCTGTGTCCCCGGCGCGGAAAAAGGCATCTGCGGGAATTGAAATGTCTTCAAATCCATGCCTTGTTTCCGTTTCGGAGGTTTCGGAGGTTTCGGAGGTTTCTGAGCTGCCGGAGCTGCCTTGGATGTCGATGCCTTGGACGTTGATGCCTTGGACGTCGACGCCTCAGGCGGCGTAGATTCTCCGCCGCCGCCCCCAGAGCCCCGCGAACCGCCTCTCCCTTGCTCCTGAGTGTCTGGAGGCGGCGGAGACTTTCCGCCGGTTGGAGCAGACCCAGTCGCGGGTGGAGCTCCACCTGCATCATCGTCGCGGTCGCTGCGACGTGGTTGTGTTGGGGGCGGGTCTTCAACGTCGTTGGAGTCGCTGGCCTCGGCATCAGTTTCGTCCTCCCCCGAAGCTTCTCCTGGGGGATTTGGCTGGGTGAAGGGAGCCTCGAAACCGGAGGAGGTGGCATGAAGTTCCTGCGCGACATGATCAACATCCAGCTGTGAGGGGTCCGTCGCCTGGTCGCCGACATCCATGCCCTCCTGAGGGTCGACAACCTCGTCGCCGAGGTCTGGGTCGAACAGGTCATCGCCAAAGTCAATGCCGTCGAGCAACACATCGGCATCGACGGCCTCGTCGGCCTCGAACCGCCACCCGCCCGTGACATCACCCAGTAAAACATTCGGGTTGGTGTCGAGATCGATCGGAACATAGCGCGGCTCCGGGGCTGGGCTGGAATCGAGAAAAATGTCATTATGCTCGGGGTTTTGGCTCTCTGCTTTCTGTTGCGCTGCATCTGCAATACGTTGGGCAGCAGCATGGACTCTTGCAGCGTTGGCAATCTCTTTTGCTCGATCCGCTGGATTTCTCTTCGCGGGCGGTGACCCACTCTCACCTGGGCTCCGAGGATCCACATCATCGATGGGGCGTTTGGGAGTTGCCGGTGTGTGGCGACGCCGGGTCAGAGCAGGTGCTGGTGAGGTTGACATTTCCGAATCGGAGTCGGAATGTTTAGCTGGATTCGGGTTATCAGAGCCACCCGACGCTTCCGGCTGTGGGTCTATCTCCATATCCCCGGCAGGAGGCTGTTGTTTGTCGATTGCAGGAGGGGGGATGTTGTCGCTGTGTTGCTGGTCCACATCCATATCTGCCCCAGCAGAGGGAGTCTTCACAATCGGAGGAGTAGGTGGGGCAGGAGGCGCAGGAGGGAGCTGCCGACTGGACGGTCCCGCCTCGTTCAAGTCAGCTGGTGGACGATGCATATCCTCCAAAGAGAGCTTCATTGCCTGCTGTACTGCTGAAACCTCCCCCTCGTCGTCCGACTGAAAGTCCGACTGTGCCAGTAAACGCTCATGATGCGTGAGTGGCCGGGGCTGGTTTATGACCACGGGGATCTGCTCAGTCAGGTGATCTGTGAGAGAGACATCTCCAAGACCGCGGTATGGTCTTCCAACAGGGATCGGCGATCCTGGTGGCGAATCGCGAGGCGGCGACGCATTCCGGGGAGGCTGCACAAAGCCACTGACATCGACTTTGGGGATTTCGACTCCCACGAACTTCTTGGGAACTGGTTTTTTCCCTGGAGCTGGCTCATCTTCTTCGTCCGACATGATGATCTGCTTCGATTTCTTGACTTTCGACTTGACCTTTTTGACTATCACCTTAGTGAGGGGAGTGTCGTCGTCGTTGTCGGAATCTCGAACTGGGGACTTCTGCCGCCTTTTGCCTTTCCCCTTTGCTGACGCCGCAGGCTTTGCAGAGGACTCCGGATCTTGCGCCTTCTTCTTCGAGGCAGCCTTGCGCGGGGGCTTGGGAGCAGCAGAGGGCGGCGGAGTTTCTCCGCCGTGCTCAGAGCCGTCCTCGACCTCCAGCGACGCTGCGACCTCCTCGGCATGGACTAGCTGCTGGTACAACGCTAGGGTGCTGTGAGTTTCCCTCTCATTCTGGTCGAAATGGTGCAGTCTTACCATGCTTTTCGGGCTGTCCCAAAAATTCAGCGAGCATGTAGCCTTTGTCATGTGCTACCTTCGACATGTACTCGTCAAAGGTACCCTCGGCCAACAGTCGGAAAACCTCGACGATCTGCTGCTGCCCAATTCGGTGAAGGCGACCCATAGCCTGGAGATCCGCTATTGCAGTCCAAGTGACATCCTGTGGGGGNTGAGTAATGGCAAAATGCGAACGGATTGGAAACACCCACGAAAATGACGAGGAATGACAAGAACGTCATATTTGTACCGGTTGCTGCAGCCTCCGAGAAGAGGAGAACCATGGCGTTGGGATCGTTCCTGAACTCCTCAATGACATTGTTTCGCTGCGTCGTGTTCATTCTTCCATTCATCTGACAGACCCGCACCTTCTTCCCCTTGAACCATGGGTGGTGTGCCAAGACCTAGGGTGTGAAAGCATCAGGGTCCCACACGCCGGCGGAGAATCTCCGCCGCGACTCACCGAGGCTATCATGTCCGCCATCATGGGGAACTGGTGATAGATCCCCACCTTCCGCGTACCGAGATTGACACCGTGGTCGAACTTCCAGTCATCGGAAAACTGCGGCCCATCCTCGGGCGTTCCCGGGACGAACATGTTCTCCCGCGGGAGTTTCTCTGCGCCGTTTTCATGGCACAAACGGACCGTGATTGATACCAGGGCCTTGAGCTTGGAGCAGACCAGCTGCCGGAACGCCTCCCAGCTGCGAAGGGGATCAAAGTACTTCTTGCCGTTGATGTGGCGGTACTTCAGCAGGGGCGCAGCGATCGATTGCCGGAAATTCAGATAGAAAGCCTGTAAACCCGCAACTAAATCAGCCTACATCCAGTCGAGAGTTGCAATCCTGCTTATACTCACCTCCATTGGGTCTCCAGTCGCAGTCCGCATGATGTCAGTGTCAGCTTGGGCTTTCCCCATCGCTCGGGCCTCCTCGGGTGTCACAGGGACAATGACGGAGTACTCCCGTTTCTCGGGAAGGTCGGCCAGAATGAGCGTCCCCTCATTAGTCTTTGCTTCGAGGCCACGTCGGATCATGTGGTTAATGAACGCCTCGCTGCCATACTCGACGGCAGCTTGGACTTCCGGGGAGTTCTGCATTGCACGCTCACGCAATTCCTCCGCCGTCAATTGTTTCCCTGCGCGATCCTCAGCCTTGATGTGACTACGACGGCTGGCTACAGGCCGAAGAATGCTCCTTGCGTCCTTTTGCTTAGCACCGACAAAGTGAGGGAGGCGGAGGAGCGTGCCAAGGTTAAAAATGTCCTAAAAATGTAATAACAACAATGAAAACTTTGGTCAGTTTATGTGTCAATGAGTTCAAGATCATGCTTACCTCCGGGCGGTGGTATAGCGGCGTCGCAGTGGCGAAGAGCTTTGCCCACGTTTTCCTGAATAGGATGTCCAGAGCTGTGTACCCGGCTCCTTTGTTGCGGTAGAGATGAGCCTCGTCGACGACGACGAGGAGCCACTCAATTGTATTTTTCCTCGCCAGGTCGGCCTTCATCCGTTTTATTGTCTAGTACAGAATTTCTTGTTAGTTCAATGTTCTCAATTCCTCAGGATAGTGGGGACTCACTGATTCTTGCACAAGGACTACCGTCATGACCTTTAACTCCGCGTTCGACTGCTCGATCTTCTTGAAAAAGTCGGACCACTTCGCTTTTGCAGTGGGGCAAATCTGGATGTTGAACCCCCGTACAAGCCACCGCGTTGCTTCGCGAGTCCACTGAGCGATCAGCGACCCCGGAACAATGATCATGCACGGTAGCTGCGGTATCTTGCCTGCCTGTGGATATCCACAGAAATGCCTGCGATCCGCTGTTGACAGTGTGAGACAGGCAGAAGCACATGGCGGAATAATCACGCCGCTCACCTAGAGCCTTAGGCCAACGGCGACGGTTCTCCGCCAACCCCTCGAGGTCGGGATCCGTCTCGTTCCCTTGCGCTGCAACGCTTCCGGCGATGCGCAAGTCTAATAGCGCCGCAATAACCATCAGAATTTGGACCGTCTTACCAAGCCCTACCTCGTCTGCCAATAGTACCCCAGGTGCCGTGGTGAGCTCCAGCCCCTTCCTCTCCAAGGCTTGCGGGTGGAAGAACATCGTCAGAATCGATGCGGCGCCGACATATTGGTGCCACCGTGGGTCAAGGTTCCTGGAGGGGACGTCGGCTCGGAGATACTGATCAAGGCTCTCCCAAGGCATGTCATCCTCGCGCTCCTTCCAAGCCAGTCCAACGGGTCGGTCATGGAAGAACCAGTTCCAGAGCGTAGTAATGTCGGATATGTTGCACTTCATGTAACTCTCGGTTCCTCTCTCTTCCGCTTCACCGATGAATGCCTTGAATGTGGCCTCATCCATGCCCTCCCATACTGGGAGCGTCATCGCGGCGATCTCTGAAGCGGGTGCCTTCAGATCACGGAAAAGCAGGGTGAGCTCTCTCAGGGTGTTCGCCGCCTCATCGGCGTTGATCTCGGCGCTCAGCATGATTTGCTTTGTCCTCCTTGCTGCCTTGACGCGCGCCGCTGGTGGACACGGCGGTGAATTTCCGCCGTATATGTATGTTAAGCACTGCTACGCACCTTTTCTTTCTGCTGGCACGTCATCTTCGCTGCCCGCATCGGCTTCCTTCGCCGCCTTCAGAGCTTTGGACCCCTTTCCCCTCTCCTCCAAGTGCGCCTTGAACGACTCGAGGAAATCAGAGCATTCCTCCACGTACACAGCATCGGCGTCAGCTATTTTCCCAAGTGAAAGTATCATCGCCTGTTTTGCTGCTGCCAGCGCAGAAAGTGCTCCTCTGATCACCTTTACCCCGACCCCGGAATCTCCCCTCCCTTTCCAGCGCGCGTCTTGAGAGGCGTCATCGAGGTTGCTAGGCATGCTTTCACGGAGCTTCCTGAGCTTTTCGGCGAAGGTTGCAGCCGCACGAGTCCCCTGCTGACGGAGGCGGTTCCCCTCAGCAGTGAACCAGGCAGCACCAAGGCTGTTCGCAGCAGCGGGAAACGGCCGGTCCGCCCCAGCCTTTTCCCCCGCGATCGCGGTGAGCATACTGTCAGTCAAGCCATAATCAATCCAGTTTGGCCATATAGCGTGTGTCTTCCTGATTTCCAGCAAATCGTGATTGTTTTCGGCGAAGACAGCCCGCATGGTTTTGTTAAGCGTGAAGTCTGCTTTCGACCTCTTCCACCAGTCTGCCCATGTCACTAGGTCGGGGTTACAGCCGCTAGGGTTCCGTACAGCCATCGCCTGCGCCTCAAGCCACTTCATACCGTCGCCTGGCCCCCGATCGATACCTTTGATATACCGCGCAATAGCCACCCAGTCGTAGCCCCCGAGGGTCTTGTCTGTATCCGGGAGATTCCGCAGGTTCGGGATCCCGAAGACCTCGGAGAGCTGGCCGTCGAGATATACTTCGTCAGGAAGAGACTTCAGAAGCCATGCGAAGTTGGAGGCGACGGTAAGTGCGGGTGGCATTGTGGGGCGTGGGATTTACTGGACCGGGGCGTGGCGTACACACGTGCTTTCCTATGACATCATCAGACCGACCACGTTCCATCGCGAGCTCGCTGCCTACCTTGTATACGGCAACCAACTGGGTGGGGGGAAAGGAAGCAACAAAGATTGTTTTCCTACCCAAGCTTCCTTATATTACCTCCTTATCGATCCGATCGTGCTTCTCTTGCTTCTATTCCGCCATGTGGGAAATGGAAGCCTGGATCCCTAAATCACTATCGAACGGCCATCTCCGTGTCTCGGCGGAATTTCTCCGCCGTGCCTCCTCGCGGGAGGTGTGCCCTAGCCGCCACCTCAGGGCGTTGTACTTCCGCCGTCAATTGCTATCCACGACCTCGCACTGCTGGACCGACGCTGGGAAGAAGATTGCCCGGCGCCCCCCCCCYCTGCTGGATGCTGCTCCCATGGATTCACCTCGCATGTCCACGGCGACCGTTTCATTTTCTATTCATTTTTTCCCTTACATTATTGTTCTTATTTCTAATAGTAGATTCAACCGGTAATGTTTGCTGTATGTTTCTCTCACTTCCTCTGTATCATACTCGGATTCGGATAGTCCCAATGGTTCCATTATCTTTATCTAAATTCACCATTCTTACCAGGATTACTACTACGTCGACCTTGGCTCCTTTGATAAAAGAAAGTTCCTCTCACTTCCTCTGTATCATACTCGGATTCAACTAGTCCCAATGGTTCCATTATCTTTATCTAAATTCACCATTCTTACCAGGATTACTACTACGTCGACCTTGGCTACTACGATAAAAGTTTTTCCGCAACTTAGTCCCGTCTTATCACAACGTGGGGGATTTTGTACCTTTAAATTACTTCACTTAGCTTACAGTGAGATTTTCTCACTATTTTCATCTGGACCCAGCTCAAGGTCCAGTGAGACTTATCTAGAAAATCTTACCATAGTACAAAATCCTGCCCGTGGGGTTTACCGTTCGTGCTCTACAGATTCCGATGTCCTTATCTCCGCAATTGGACCCTCCCTGAAGAATTGCAACAACAACAACAACAACAACAACAACAACAACAACAGATTGCAGACAAGGTGAAGGCCCCCTATGCCATTGCAACCTCTATCCTGTACATAAGCATCCCGATTAATCCTGTCGTACAACACCAGTATGCTTAATCAATTGAAATTGACAATTGATGCATAAAGCCTCTGCCTCAACGCTCTACGGCCTCCACCATGTTTCGTAGTGCTCTATCCCGCGGGATCAGGACCCTCCCAGTCTCCATATGCTGTACGCCGCGTAGATTCTCCGCCGCCTGCCACCCCCCTCCGCGGCGCTCGAACTACTCGCGGACAGCATATGGAGAGGAGGCGGCGGAGACTTCACGCCGTGCTCTGGCTCTGCGTCTCCGTGCGTTAAAAAAAGCGGCAACCAACAGTAACAGCTGGGAATTTACTCGCTTCAATTATGACCCCGGTCATATTGAAACGAGTAAATACCGTTTAATTACAATTGAACTGCCTCTGAGTCGAACTTATAACTCTTTGGAACTGACAAGGTAGTCTCGCCACGCCGCTGAGCCAAAGGCACTCTCACTGTATCTTCACACTTACCAGGTATGTGTCCGGGTTTGTGCCCCCTTGCGCCGTATTGTTAGGTCACGTGAGTCGATTTGGTGTAACCCTAGCCTAGGGTTCCGCCGGGTTTTTGTCAGGTTTTGTCTATATAACCCTACGTTTACTTTACTTTGTTTACTTTACTTTGTTTACTTTACTTTGTTTACTTTACTTTGTTTACTTTACTTTGTTTACTTTACTTTGTTTACTTTACTTTGTTTACTTTACTTTGTTCGGGGTTAACTTCCAAAACTATCGCGGTCCGTGATTTTCGGATTCCCTTTTTTGGTGATTCTTTGGGGTTAGGGTTTAAATTCCGAAGCTTCTCATTCATTATTTTAGGAGCTGACAGCCAAGAAAGCACATGAATTTTGAGTTCCCCTTATTTCTGAGGTTGCCTTGAAGAATAAGCTTGAAATATATATATAAATTTCTTCAGAGGAGCTGAAGAAGGGAAGGAAACCCTACATACTATTCCCCAATATACACTATAAGATGGAAGATATATATTATACATGCAAGGCATTTGTATATCTTTGCTAAGTATCCATTGCCTTACACCAAGGAAGAGGGAAATGTGCGATGTCTGAATTTAAATGCTTTCAGATCTTACATTAATTGTAAGTAGAGGCAAAGTCTGTAGCATACTGGAAATATACTCTAAGGAAGACTTCTTTAAATGAACATGTATGTTGATAGCCTTGAAGTAATGGAAAAACATCTTGAGAAGTTTTTATGTTAATCCTGTAACCATGTCATGGGTAACTAATGGAAACAATTTGAGAAGAAGAGGAAAGACAAATGTAGAGAGCTATATACTATAGCAGTTGCCTAACGAAATCCTAGTTACACTGTCATGTAGGCATACTGGCACTATATAAATATCTGGACATCTTTGTAGAGGAGATCC
>LBLO01000079.1:0-55676 GCA_004354395.1 Chondrostereum purpureum | reverse complement strand
CTCCAAATCTCTGGTATATCCGTGAGCTCGGTAGCAAAGGCAGAGCTCGTCGGTCCTCCAATAAACTTGGGATCCCCAGTATCCTTGACGGTGGGAGCATGATGAGTGAGGGCGACGATCTTGCGATGCGGTTCTTCATTACGGATAGACTGTATGGAGGCTTGCAGCCAGGTGAGATCTGTTTGATGAAGAGAGTTGTACGCTTCAATATTGAATTCGTCAATCCTTTTGAAATCTGTCAGGCTCCAGGAAAGAATATCTGCATCTTCAGGGTTAAGAGCCGACCAAAGAGTACACCCTAGGACGGTGAGTGTCGGGGAGACATCGTAGCGGGTGCGGTTGAGAAAGATAAAATTGCCGGTGTCTTTATCGGCAGCCATTTTCTCCTGGAAAGAAAGCATTCGGTCCACACTGTTTTCCTGACATAGAAATGCATAAGGTTAAAGAATCTGACAGGGGTTGTGGGGATTTACCACAGTAGAGTCGAATCCATATGGTTCATGATTACCCCCTACAAAGAAAACGGTCTCGAATCTCCCGAGCTGAGCACGCAACCATGTAAACAAGCGCTCGTCCGTTGTCCATCCGATGTCCCCAAGCAGTGCGAGATTTGGTGCACAGACAGGAAAGTCATAGACATACACACCACCGTCCCGTGGTCTTTCTACCTCCAGATGAAGATCGCTGATTATCTGAACAGAAATTTGATTATGTATATCCTGGGATTCCATTTGGATTGCAGAAATGTTATCAGAAGATGAAGACTCAAAAGACTCGAAGTTGAAGGTGAGAAACTGAAAGATAATTCCCGTACCGATATTAGTACCTCGGGCTCACCCCTTTCACCTTAACCACCATGTCAACTTCCGGAATTGTGCTCTCAGTCACAGATTATCCATGGTCTGGACCTTTCAATGCAGCAGTCTCAAGGGTTCTTGAAGATGCTGGTATTCCGCATTTTCCATGGGGAGATCTGGCTAATTGGTGGCGAGGCAACCCCCATGTGCCAACTGTACGATTTGCATTAGATCCATCGTAAGTACAGGCTGCTAATAGTCCATTTTCAGATTTGTGGCTTCGTAGTTGCTTCAGCAGATATGCAAAAGGCTTCTGCTGCTATATCTGACGCAGGTCTTCCCCCATGTCGGTGCAACACATACCGCCACGTCGCGCATCCTACAAGAATTGGCGCTCTGGCTATCCATTTTCCTGTCGCAGGACGCGGCCTCATGCCCGCCACAGCAATGTTTCTTACTAGCAGTGATGAGCTTCTCAATCTCCTTCCCCTTACGGATGCACACCCAAATCCAGCTTCCTTGGAATACGACATCTTCTCATTGGCCTTACCGCTGCCCTTGTCATGCGACCCGTCTGCCGCCAATAGTGTCAATCGTAGTGAAGTACAACCCGTCAAAGTTCTAACACGCCACAGCCTTATCAAGCTTTACCTCTATCTTCTCTGCCTCGATCCCAACATCCCCGGCACCGCTGGTTACGCATATTCCCATTTGCTTACCATTATGGCCGTCACTATCCAAGAATTACAAGAGCCAGAGCACATCTCGTTTGAAAAAGAATCTCCGGCCTTGCAGCGCGTTTGGGAATACATATACTTCGAAGGGGTGAAAGTCCCCTACAATCTCCAAGAAGCAGTCCGACAGGAGTGGCTTACAAGACGGGCAACTTTTGAAAGGGCGGATGCGCCTTAGGCAGTGAATTTTCTTGTTTTCGACATGGTCTCGGTGCAAGTAGGATGCATTCGATCCACCACGGTATGTATTCTAATACCTTATCGCCTCCCTGCCAGTGACAGGTATAGGTGCTATGCAGGACGTCCATTTCCATTTCTTGTGGGCGTACATTCAGGATAAGGATGGAAATACCTTTCAACGCGGAGAAACCCCAGTGGCGTCGACTTCCGGAAGGGTCTGATCAAGCAATACTTTTGAGTGATCGAACGCCCCCAGACGTTCTCTCAAAGATTTACATCGTCCCTATCCTCCTTGGGTGCTGGTACTACTTCCGAGTTTTTTCTTTGGCCTCCATACCTACATGGGCAACAGCTCTAGTCTAAATCGGTTTTTGCTACGAGAGAAATAAATTGGGTCAATCCAGGACCAGAAGTGTTCATGGTCAAAGGGTTAGGAATAATGTACATATGTAAATTATGTTTGGGAGGCATCCATTCAATGTTATGTTCAAGCCCATGTGCAAGTTATTCCATTGCCCTTCCAATACCCAGCCTGAAAATTTCACGAGATTTGACACCAAGACCTTGAGAATATCAGATATGTCAACCGCGCGCAGGTGAGATTTATAGAGACACAGATCATCAATTAGTGACAGTCCTGTAGTATCATATATACAACAAAGTCTATATTTTTGTACGCAAAAACCTTCAAGGCAAAAAACCACATACACTCGCGATACATAACAAAAAGAAAGCAGAACAAAAAAAGAACGGAAAGGTGGTAAGAGAGTGGACAGCGCGAGATGTCAGGATTGGTGTCTGAAGGATTTCTTCGGTGGATGTTAGGAGGGGCAGAGGAGAGTGTTACAGATTCTTGTTGATTCTTGGAAGGGTATCGACAATAAGTGAGCAGGTATACAGAAAACGAATATGGAATGAAAGTGGAAGATGAGGGGGTGATAAATCACCGAGGAGCAAAGATGGCTATGCAGACAATGAAAGGGACATAAGTTAACAAAGATATCCCTGACATGATTCTACATCGGAAGCGCCACGACCTTGCATCTACGGGGGAAAAACGGTCAACTCTTGAGCCCAGGGACGTACAACAAATCTTACCATGCTCAACCTGGGGATCATCAAGTATAACGGTCCCCTTCTCCACCTCTCCACTTTCCAATCTCCGTGTTTTCGGTATCCTGACCAACAAGCTCGCGATCCACCATAGAGGAAAGAAGATGAACCCAAAGAAAAACAACCAAGCATGAACCGGACTACCGCCGCCCTCAGTCCACCCAACACCTTCCTCCATTTCATCATCTCGCGATAACACTGTGTGCCAAGTGAATCGCGACATGAATCCCTTCTGCCCATCCGCCGGTACTGGCCAGGACAAGGACCAAGGTGTAGGCTGAATCTTCGGCGGCTTCCTAGGATCTCTCATATGGTACGTAGAGGACCGATGAGAAACTGACGGCGCATGAGGAGAGACCAGCGCTGAGATAGGAATTGACGCCCCCGACATACTCTTCCGTGAAGGAGACTGGCGGCGCAGGGATTGAATGCGGCGAATAGAAGACGGTGGATGTACACCCCGGGGCGATGGTCTTGAATAACGCTGACTTCCCGACCTAGATGCAATCGAACCTTTTTGATTCTCAGGTGAAGCACGATTCGTATCTCGGGACGGAGGTCGACTAGTGGTCGGAGAACCAGGATCTTCCCCTACGGATGACATGTAAGCCGCAATGGATGCAGCCGTGACCGAATTAGCGCCAGATAGACGTGCACGCTTTCTTGTATACGAAGATGGCGCGTGTGAGGATGTGCCAGAAGTTGCGGAATGTCGATGGGCTGTGGTGATGAAATGCACGTTGGATCCCATTTCGGGTGCAATAAAACCAAAAGAAGGAAAAACGCACGTCTCGGATCCACAGGCGCAAATGAAGTCGTTCTCTGCTGCTTCTCCTTCTTCACATCCGGAGGCGTGGTGTTCAACTCAACCTCGTCTGCTTTTCTCTTTCCCTTCCCATTTCCACTGTTACTGCGCTGCGGTGTCATTGGCGGTTCAATGGGTGATGGCTCGGGGGTGGGCTTCGTAAATGAAAATACGGGNAGGCGACAGCATAGTATTGGCGGCCGGCCTTTGCGCGCGTTTGGGGGACTGGGGCTGTTGATATGACATGCCAGATATGTCGATACTGGATATTATGCTGCTATCTTGTGTCCGATCCTGGGTAGTATTGGCACTGGAATACCCTGATAGATTACGGACGTATGCTGCGGGATCGTTATCAGAACTTTTATCGGGTCGAAAACACAAAAAATAACGCTCACTTGTGACACCTTGCAAAGCAAAGGGGGAGCCCAAGCTCTGTTGCTGCTATGATATAACTGTCGGTGAGTTTTATAGTCCGAATACAAGAGAGATAACAAAAAGACAACAAGAAAAGNAGGGGAAGACGGNGGGGAATAAACAAAGAATCGAAAAACAAAGGAAGGAGGAAGGAGAGACAAGGCAAAGCGTGGTGATCAAATTGAGTCGCGAGGTACCCACGTTTAGTTCACGTGATTCATTTCCGCCGGACATATCCGCATGCCCCTGGTGACTCTGCCGACTGCTCAGACTTGAGCTCTTCCTTCGCACCCGTCGAGTCTGTCGTGGCTGATTATTGGCCGTATGCGTCGATTGCGATGAGGAATTCGGATGCATGCTCGGTGCGCTGGCTATCGTGAATATCTCTTGAATTTTCCGGCGCCCTGAACCCGATGCGCCTGATCCCGATTCGTGGCTAGAACTCGGAACCATCGATGGCAAGGACGAGCTGGTACGCGCACGCTGGTAGGAGATGCGGTCAAGCTGCAAACTATCTCCTACAGAGCTCCCAAACCCTGAAAGTGAAATGGAGGGTGCGGGAGGTGCCAGGGATGAGGGCGAATGCGCCTCATTTCCCCCACCAAAGGTGAAGCCTGACGAAGGTGAAGACAAAGCAAGCGACGGATGTTGGTGGACATAAGTCGCGACCTGAACATCTTCCTCCCTTGGGGTCCCAGTGAGGGAATAATTCGCGTGCGAACGCGTCGTAGAGCTAGGAGACGTATGGCTGTATTGAGATTGCGATTGAGACACGGATCGTTGGGATGTCGAAACGCTGGTCGTCCGTGAATATGCGGCGGGCTCACCGAAGTCTGTGAGATGGGGGACAGACTGTCTTCTGCCCATTCCTATTCCGAAAGT
Source organism: Chondrostereum purpureum (assembly GCA_004354395.1). Taxonomy (NCBI): domain Eukaryota; kingdom Fungi; phylum Basidiomycota; class Agaricomycetes; order Agaricales; family Cyphellaceae; genus Chondrostereum; species Chondrostereum purpureum. The sequence continues at coordinate 50,748 of LBLO01000079.1, read as the reverse complement.
TGACCATGCCGAGGGCGGGGGTTGTACTAATCCGGGAGAAGACGATCCAGCCGCCGCAATGGGAGATACACCATAATTCGTGGAATGTGTGCCTTCCTCATCATCAGAATCATTATTCGTGTCTAGGGTCATGGTGCGTGTCTCGTCGTGCTCTAAATCTGTTTCCTCATCATACAAGGAAGCTGGAATGTTTTCTGGAACGCCTTCCAGACGGGTGCCACTAGGTATCGCAGAGAGATGGGGGTTGGTGGGAGGTAGATTCAGGTCGTAGCTGTCAGCAAGAGTTCGTTCGGGGTCTACAGGCCTCCTAGTGGTTCTACCTCTGGGGCTTAGGGACATCGTCTGTGTATCACCTGTATTGGAGGCTGCATTATCTGAAATGGGTCGTCGCTGGGGTCGTGGGGCGGAAGCTATTTGTTCAGCCAGAGCATTTAAGTCGGGGTGGATCTTTCGTTCTAATGGTGGAGCATAAACAGGCGTTGATTGTGGAATATACTCGTCAGTCGATGCGGAAGGTGAAGGAGAACCGCCGCGACTGTTCGTCTTTCTTCTGAGACGCGATAGGAAACTATTCATGTCGGAAGCAAAATAGATGTACGTCTATAATATTCCATGGCCAAGGATAAGTCCAAACGTTTTACTTTACACTTTCATACGCACCTATAACCAATTATCCGTCTTTAACAGTCTGCTCGCATTACGCGTGAGAATGCCTAGGGGTAAGTACACAAAGTAATCCAGTGGTAAGAACACGTTATATTCGGATGATGATAGTCCTAAACAAACCTGCAGGAAGCCAACGGGCGATTGAAAAGAACGAAAAAGGGAGTTTGAGCAGAAGGAAAGCTGCAGAGTCTAGATGGGTCAACTTCAGAAGCTCGCTCTCGGGGACCTATTACTCTTCCGCCGTCACGTGGCCTACGCGTTAATTGAATCCGAAGGTGATAGATTGCTTCTGTGGCGTTAATGTGTGGGACGTTCAGGAGTCACGGAAGATACAGAAACTAGAGGATGAAAGCTCAAGAAAAGGAGCAGTTGTGCATTGGTTCACCGCTTTAGAAGCGACAAACGTGACCCTGGTTGGTTGTCATCCCGCTTACTGTGCGGCTTCAATTTGCTNTCACTCTCTAAGCGGAAAAATATTACTGATGCAGATAAATATGGATCCACAACTCTCCGAATCACAGTGCTTTAACTTCATTGCGTAGCAGACATATTTCCCATGACTTCTAGTGCATTCGTTGTGATGGCTGCTTCACATTCTTCATATATCATAAAACTCAGCACTCCTATAACGCCAATAAAACATCTAAATGCACTAGAAAATGACACTAAACAAAGATTGGACCAATCTGATTCAGCTGAAAACTGCTTCTTAAGACGAACCCAAATGATTCGCTGGCAATCCGGATTCCAGTGGAAATTCTTTGAGCCCCACTCTTAACTGAGGCGCTGATAGCGACTATCCACCAAATGAGAGACGCTAATGGTCCGGCTGGCCATCGATGTACGCTGCTAACAACTACCATTGTCAACGGAAGCTATCCTTTAAGTTTACCCTTCTTCCGTTGTTTTCCACTAGCCCAATTGCTTGAAACCTTGCCTCGCTACAACGCGTGTGAGATCATCCTCCAAAATAATAATTTCCTCTTCGATAGCATCTAGGAAATTACACTGATAAAGTGACCCCGTCTGCGACGACAAGCAACAGCTCGCTGCAACGCTGCTGCCCTCCCTGGTATTTCGAGGCCGCAAAAATCCCTGTCCTTAATTTCGAAATCGTTTTCTCTGTGATCGCCGTGGTTGGTCTCTTCCATCCCTCCTTAATAGGTAGCCTCTCCTCTCTGAAAAATACGTTCACGAACCTACAGAAACTAGTCAGTACATAAAATGCAAGAATTACATGAGACGTACTTTTTCGGAGCAATACCTGTCACTGGATCCCCCATAACGCTGAGATACAATGCGGATTCTTGAGCACGGATCACAAACTCCTTTGGAGTATCTGTAACGTTAGGGTTCGTCGCATAGGATTCCTCCAGTCGTTGCTTCATCACTTGTCCCGCTGACGTTGTATTGTAGTAATCCACCCCGGGATTCGAATTAGCAAGGACATCAAAATGGGTCGCATTGAAACGAACGTGATCCCCGAGCGCGATGTCAGCCCGGGAGATTGAAGCGTCATGTTCAATATTTCCGTGGCTATAACTCGGGATGAGAAATACAACAACGGAAATTTTGGGGTGCGTTCTTCTCACAGTTTGATATCGTCCAGAGTGAAGGTATCAGGTGCAGTCGTCGTTGCCAGGCTGATCTTAGCAGCCAACCCAATTACATCTATTTGGACGTTGAATCCATCTAGCATGCCAACACGTTCAGTGGATACTTCAATGGATGCATCATTCACTCACCGTTACCAGCCTTTAGGATCTGTGATACAGTGAGATCTCGTCCATTTCGATTAAGGAATCCGTGGTTGGCCAGTCTAAACGGTATGATATCTTCTGAGGTGGTGATACAAGACCTGAGACCGTGCTGAAACCCACGTATTCAAACCGGGACATGGACCGCGAAGGTCGCTTGCCTTAGGAGCAATAAACTCGTGTTTGGAGAACTGTGCGTCGGAGGGAAACCCGTAAACAGTGGCTGCGACAAGAAGAACGGTGCGAAGGACCTGGAGGGGCATCATCGTAGGAGGGAAGCTGATGCTGGCACTCTGCAAGCAAGAATACACCCGTACTTATACCCTCCGTCGGAATAATGTGGCCTCGAGTGACATTCTCATGACTGTCAAAAGAAGGCCGAGGCAACTGTGCGAAATGAAGACATCGGATTGCTGATATGCATGTGCGAATCGGACAGTCAGAGCTTGAGCATCACAGTGTCGTGAGACGCAGCATTGATGCTTCTGTTCTCTGACCCAAATTATCCAGAGTGTCGCATGGTCAAGGGAATGTCTAATAGGAAATGTGCCATTGGTGGAGCTAGGCAGGCTGACTTTGCAGAGAACAGATGGCCGTGACAGGCCTACAGGCAGACGGCATCTCGCTGTAGTACTTAGCAAGATACCTACCGAGTGTTGCTGGTTTGTAAAGCCATTTTATCCCTTGGTATGTATGATAGTAGCGAGGGTTGTGCTCGGTAGGCGAAGGCATCTGTTATCGTGGTGTGACCAAAATTTCCACTGTTCACCATGGTGGGATATCGCCTCCACTACGCGCCCTCAAACTAGTGAAGGTCACCCCTTTTTTCACCCGGAAGATTAGTGGTAATAACCTACTTAGTGGGTGATTGTCCAGTGAAGCGCACCCGAAACACCAGTGAACCCTCAGAAATTCCATCCGGTGCCAATCACCCGTTTTATGTCCGTTTTCACTGGGTTGGAATCAGTTACTGTCACCCATATACTGGGTGATCACAGCGGATTTCACTGGTTTATCAGCATGAATTATGCTCACTTATTATCGGCACTCTAGGATTATGACATGTAAATTTATAGTACAGAAACCATTCAATTTCAAGCCTAAATACATACATATTAGGCCGGGGCACATGCGAGATGGCATAGTCATAGATACAACCTCCAAAACGGGTTACTTACAACTGATTTTTGCACTGAGCCCAACTTGGCCTACGAATGTGCTCAGTCGCAGGGTTTGTCGTTCTTCCACCAGGATGATATACTAATGTCCCTGCAACTGAAGTTGGATCCTCGAGGATTCAACTAGCCAATTCTGGTTCGCCTGGAACCCCTTGTCCGGATTTCGTGAGCTGGAGGAGCCTGTCGATCCGCGGCGGATTGCTTCGATATAGCATAGAGTCGATTGTGAGATACCCAGACGTTCGGATATACATTGGAAGCCTCTTCTTAGTTCAAGTGATTCGTCCGTTGCCAACAATTCAAACCCCTCGTATCGTAGTTTTATTCGCGCCGTGGTCCAGGTATACGCTGGCCTCGTGGTGTGTACGTCTCGTCTGTTCAATCGAATTTTATGAATCCGCGTCGGTTTGACCCTTCAATCGAATGTTTGCCTATTAGGGATCCTGTCCTATCGCAGCGTTGTCTGGTCCTATGTATCGATTAGCGTAGTCTGATTGTTGGTACGAAATTCTCTCGATAGATGTGTCCGAGTCGTCCCTCGAAGTTGTGATGGAATCCGTGACCAGGAAGTAGGGGATATTCCAACATTGACCACGGAGGAAGAGCAAGTTGCTGAAGTTATGATAATTAAATTATGTAGTTGTTCCGCCTTCAGTCGAATGGGTGTTGTTGGGGTGGCAATGAAAGGAGCGGTGTTTTACATGATGGGAGAAAGGAAAACGAACAAGTTCAACCGTGACTCGTCACAGCATAACATGACCAAGATTTGCGTCACGTAAACGGTGTCCAGTGAAGATAACTAGTTTACCAGGTGATTGTTTATCTATCGAATTCATAGATGAAGTTCACTGGTTTCTCACTGGATAGACCTTCACCGGATCGTCACCAGAAAAACCGGGGATCGGTGATTTTCACCCGCTAAACCGGTTATCATCACCACTTCCTGGGCGCGTAGTGKTTCAANNAAAGTCTACCACATAGATCCGTACACATTTGTANCTATCTATTGAAGGTGCAATATCCACCCAAAATAAAGGTCACTACAAGCAGAATGTAGCTTCAGCAAGTGAGTTCAAATCATCTTGTTTTGAACTGAGAGGAATATACTTCTAATCGCATATATTCCTCAAGCACAAAACAGCAGAAACGATGACATGCCCGTTCCAACCACAATAACAACAACAGAAAGATCAGATTCCAAAGATAAGATCTGACAAATCACACCAAATGAAGTCAGAAAAACAAGTTTATTCCAAAGCATACATGCTGAATATTCTAAAAACTAAAAGCTACAGCCAATTCCTTCAGATAACCAGAATGGAAATCTTCACTAGGAGAAAGACAAGAGGGGGGTTTCCAAAAATTGCTGGAGAGCCGAAGCTTCAACAGACGGGTAGGATGTATAATTTGCAATTAGCAAAATGACCGTGTCTCGGTAAAGACCTCACTGACGACGGTGATACCCTAGCACAAAGATAAGGAAGCAGGAATGTTGTGCGGTTTGGTATTATAGTTCATCAAATGCGCACGGACCATCACCATATTTATGACTATTTGTTCCTTACCCGGAAGAAAGGAAACGATGTGACGCTGGAACGATGCGACGTCAACCATCATGAAGAATGTCTTGATACTATGATAGTTCCTCTGTCACGTACTTACACTTTTGCGCTGGATGAATTTTCTATGAATAGCTTACACAGTAGGCGAGCATTTTGTGTCTTTACCACAACCCAAACTAACATCGTCTAGCACAAGCTTCTTCCTTGTATAACGGTATACAGTATCCAGAATTCAAACTGTTTATAATCCCTATCGCAATATAACGCCTCCCTTGGCCCAGTCCAAAAAGCTCGACGGCTCATTTTATCTGATGAATATTCACCGGCTATTTCTCCTACAGAATTGGGACAGTCACCATGTATGTACACGTTCCCTAGGTCTTTCCACGCCAAATACACGCATTCTCCTCGTTTGAACGGAAGTTGTACGACCGAGATGGGAACGCTTGGGCCCAGAACCCAACATTTTAATCGCATCCAAGCATAGGTAAGTAATAGGTACAGAGATCTAATTTTACAGTTATGTGAGAGGACTCCGGGGGCCCATCTCGCCAGACATACTATTCAAAAGCGTAGGAAATTCTCTCATCGGCCTGAGCCAACCACTATCAAGAACTGCCGTAGAAACGGGTTCTTCTTCGCATCCTCTTTCGGGAATATCTTCTTAGTTTTCCGAATGTACTGTGCAAGCTTTTTCGCAGACGGGAACTGTGGCTGGACGGTTTTCCCTCTTTGTGCGGCATCGACCAAGTCGATCAGGTTTAGATATATTCCTTTCAATTTCTGGGGCGGTAGTCAGCTCTAGGGACTTGTGGTTTTTGTGAAGGGAAACAACACACACACCTCTTGACACTGTCCTACGCTGGTCAACGAGTCTGCGTTTTCGATCCCGCACGTAGCACAAAGATCTCTCCACCCATTCAGACTCGTCGCATTCGCTCCAAATGCCTGCAAGAATCCATCCCTGACAGCATTGGAGATGAACTCTTGTCTTGTTTTCTTCCAATCTTTAGTGTTCTTCTTCAAGCCCTGGCTAAGAGCCAGTGCATTGAACGAGCTGATGATGGAGTTGACACCTGACCCGGACATGATAGGCCAAGTAGTAGTGTGTGCGGTGGGCGAAGGTATGCGAGAGAAACCCTTAAAATATCACCCCTCTGACTCGTTTTATACGTTTATAGGTGAAGCGGTGCTTGAACTGTGCACTCGAGTCTATACTTATGGCATTCCGAGGTTCATTTGACAATCAATGGTGTGACGAACCGGTSTGTTAGGTGAGAACTTCAGGGCATACAATAGATGGCCCTCACCTGACTGATAGGAACCTGACAGATACCCACCCACGACCTCAGAGATCTGCGCTAGGTCTTGATGCATGCATGTCCAGCGAACGGGAGACTACCGTCTGCAATATGAAAAGTTTACTTTTTTTTCCCGTCAAGTCATCTCATTTGTACACGGTAAGTATTCTGCACAAACGTTGTTCTAGTAGTACATTGCGAAGCAGCTTGCGCTCGGAATAAACCCTATCTGTCTGTGCGCAATGTTAATTGACTCTCAAACTTGACACGAGAAGGCTTGCACTGACTATTTCGTCCCAATTAGAATCCCCCGACTTCGATCAGGAACTGCCTGAGCAATGGGTTACTCTTCGCTGCACTTTTGGGGAAAGTTTTATCAGTTCTTCGGATGTATCCCGCCAAATCGTCGCGCGACTTGAAGCGAGGCTGTACCACTTTCCCCGCCTCCGCAGCGTCAACAAGATCGATGAGGTTCACAAAGGTCCCTTGCAGCTTCTAGACTCCGTTAATAAGATTCTCTATGCCAATGACCAAGGGAGCTAGTTCACCTCTTTGCATTCTTCTACACTCACCAGCGAGTCCGCATCTTGTACCCCACAGGTGACGCAAAGGTCTTGCCATCCCCTTAGTCTTTCCGCGTCGTCTCCGAACGACATTAAAAACCCATCGCGTACTGCGTCTCCAATGTACTCTCTCCGAGCTTCTCTCCACTCTGGTGTCTTTTCTTCGAGACCCCGACTACGGGCGGAAGCGTTGAATGAGCTTATGATGGAAGATACGCTAGGCATTGTGGTTCGAGGGTGGTAGTCTCACTGGACAATAATCTTTATAAACGGAAAGAGCTCTCTCACATTCCTCACGTCTTAAATACCGAGCTCTGAGGAATCAGCTTCGAAGAAGCAGGGAAGTGCTTGAACTTACAGCATCTACCTTCTTGCAGTAGATAACAAACCTCTCTCCCCGAGGGAAGAAACGGCCATGGTATACTAAAGTGGCTTGGGCGGTAGGTCAAAGTCAAAAGACTGGACATTCAGGCTGACATACAGAGCCTCGTTGACCCTTGCTGGAAGATTGGTCAGTAGTAACTCGGAAACACCAGCGACTGAACGCATCCCCCGAAAGGTGTCTTCTCATCACACAGGCCCAGACTTGCAGGTATGCAATGCTTCTCTTACTCGTGTTGGCAACATGCATATGTCTCGAGTTTTCCGTCACTTGGAAGTTGGGTTCCACCGGATGACGGATCGTCAAGTGCAGCATTTCAACGCCTCACGATGTTCACATTGTCTGGACTTAGGGATGTCTCTGACCGAGGCTGTCTCACAGACACTGAGGTGAGAGCTTCCTGACGCAACATTGAGCAACTAAATTCCATTTCAAGCCTGATCCTTCTATTAGCTAGGTTGATTGAGCCTTCATCCTCAAACAACTTCACACTAATACTCACATATACTATTCCTAAGCAGAATCATCAGAATCTTCAAGAGTGATCATGAATTGTTTCATGAGCGGGTTTTGTTTTGCTTGCGCCTTTGGGAAAGTTTTCCAGAAATTCTTCCCCATGTACTCTGCCAACCCTCTCCGAGATTGGAAGCGCGGCTGGACAACCTTTCCTTGCTCCGCAGCCTCTACCAAATCCACGAGGTTCACAAATGTTCCTCTCAACTTCTGCGGGATGCCAAAAAATGAAGACATATCACCGGGTACACGTTTAGAGGACGCTCGTACCCTTTTACATTCTGGAATCGTCGAGAGTGACTTGGAACCCTCAACGCCACATGTTGCACACAAGTCTTGCCACCCACGCAGGCGGTCCTCGTTCTGTCCGAACGATAAAAGAAACCCACTTCGTACTTCTCCGTCCCTAAATGTCCTCCTAGCCGCCTTCCACTGAGGGGATCCTTTCTTCAGTTTTTCTGTGGCAGCGAAGGCCCTGAATCTGTGAACTATCGTCTTGGCTGACTGTGGAGTGGGCATGATGAGGGGCGAGAATGAAACAAAATACTCGGGCTATCCATAAGTATTGTCCGAACGTTACTGTGGATACGCGTCCTAAAACAATCTCCGCATGTGGACTACCTAATAGACAATTACTAGGCCCCAAGCAACGGGAACTTTACTGCTGCGGTACATTGATACATAGCTCGTGGGAAGAAAGAGGAAGGCGTGCCCAACATGAAAACATTCTACACTCTTGACTGGGGAACACCATGAGCCTCGAAAACTACATGGAGGAATTCTCAGACGATGGAGACTTCTCACAAATAGGTAGGTAGACTTACTGCTTCTAGAATCCGTCGACGGTGATCAGGAAATGCTTCAATAGAGCATTTCCTTTCGTTTGTTTCTTGGGAAACACCTTCCCTGTTTCAGAGATGTACTCGGAAAGGTGCCTGCGACTCCTGAACCTAGGCTCGACTATCCTCCCTCCTGCTGCCGCATCTACGAGATCGATGATATTAACGAAAATTCCCTTTAGGGCCTATATATGTGTTATACGAACATAATATATAAGTTTGGAAGTTCAACACACCTTTTTGCATTGGGAAATGCTTGTGAGAGTGTCAGCGTCCTCGACGCCACATGTCGTGCACAGGTCCTGCCATCCTTGCAGACGCGACTCATTTTGTCCGAATGATGAGAGGAATCCTTCTCTTACAGCCTTGGAAATATAATTCGACCTCTTTTTCCGCCATTTCCCAGAGTTTNATCTTCCAGCCCTCTTTTATAGCGAGGGCATTAAACCCATCAATGATAGATGCTACGCCAGACATAGCGAGACGCGGTGGAAAGATAGTTGGTGACAGTACGCGGTGAGCGAGACTTGGGTATGCTTTCGTCTACATACATCTTCTTTTATCTGAGCTCACAAGCTTAACGTTCACCTCCATTTTTCGAGAAGCAGAGAGCAAGCGCCTGTGTTCTTTAAGCTTTAGCCAGTATAACGAGAGTGTCCGAGGATTTTGACAACTTAATTATAACTCAGTTCACAAACAGGAACAAATCGTGATGTAAAGTGAGAGAAAAAACAATCAGTCAATAGTTGGCGAACTTGGTGGCGTAACACGTTCGAAGAAGAAGGACGGAATTAGACGCCGTTATCAAGACTTCTTGGGTTCCCCTATCTTAGAAAGCACTTCCGAAGACCACGATTCTCTGACGATTGAACGGTGCGGGAGAAGAAACCAAGTAGATCACCTCAGGCTTTGCCTTACTTCTCCCCCAAGCAAAGCAAACCCTACTTCGCCGTCTCTGGCAGAAGGAAAAGACCTTCGGTGAATTTTTAGCCAACGTTGTGCATGAGGCTACTTTGCGGACATTACAAGAAGTGAGGCAATGAGCTTTGAGCATGTTCTGCCACAATTGTGGGAGGACCCGGGCACATAATTTCTACGGACCGAATGATGCGTCTTTTCCCGCCCTCTTGTTGTTAACCACCACCTTGATCTTGACATAACTCGTTGTATTGCTCGGTTTATCGGCTGAGTTTGGCTCTTATCGTTCAAGTATTAGGCCATAGATTATCTGGGGTTGAACATTTGTGGAGTCCGCAATCATGTGGATAGGAACACGTGAGGATTTAGCACGAAGCTCATGTTTCGCGCCTCGTGTATGCCAGGCCTTGTCGTCTCACCATAAAGTGCAAGTACTTTCAGGTGGAGGCCCCGAGGTCCTCAGTACGCTCGGACGTCTAAGCACTCTCGTTAACGACCAGGTAAGTATCCGCCCATTATCTCTCCATCGGCCACTAACTCGAGCTACAACAGCCGGTTCTTGTCTCCTAACGGTGCAGGAACTCACGTCTAACGATATCATCTTCTTGACTATTACGTGTATACCGGTCATTCATGATGTTCTTCAAGACAAAAAAGCATGAGAATGGAACCCCTACGACTCCATATCTGGAAAGCATTTCATTGCCTATTGCCAGTCCTAGTCCTCAGCCATTCCAATGGCATCGCCACCCTACTGTTCCAGCTCATCTTATTCCAGAGAGATATGTACAGAGCACCGCACCCGTGGTCAACAGGAGAGCCGCGACGCCCGCACCGAGAAGCCATCGATACACTTCCCAGTCCGACGACGAGTCTACGCGGCCACGGGCGCACTCTAATCCGACCCCCAAACGTATGTACCCCGTACGGCTCATGGTTGCTTATCATTCTTATCTATGTTCAGCTCTCAAGTCCATTCTGAAGAGAGCAAAGCCAGTCCCGCAAGGTATCTATATTTCCCACTATAGTACGCCGCAAATACTGAACCACTCTATCCTCAAGCGCCAGTCCAGACTCAAACCCATAAGAAAGGGAAGGAGAGGGAGGTAGAAGGTAGTATTGACTCTCCATCGTTCCATTTTTCCGCCACTCAAATTCTCGTGAAGCTGGATCGCTACCCATACATGGAGTTGGCCACTCATTTGGCAGGCTTTTATCAGGTATGTAAGTCTCTAGTGGATGATCACTGGCTCTGACTGGTGTTCCGTAGATATTTCACGGCCCTCTTCACGTGCCGGTAAGCTCTCCAGAACATTCTTTATCGCGCGGATAAGGTTTAATCTAGATCAGGTCCTCCGCCTTCAGGAAGGCGTTCATCCAACAGTACAACATCAAGCGCGACGTCTAGTGAGGGTTCAGCAAGACCGATCTATAGACCCACAAGGCATTCCTTGCGCTCGGGTGACAACAGTGTCATTGAAACTGGTATGGTTCTCGTTTCGGGCCATACAGTCCTGGCTAATCCGGGCCCATCTCTCAGAACCTCTCAAATTCGAGTCGATATCTCTGTCGTGGCCTTTACTTCTGGTTCATGACAAGACCCGGCGTCACACTTCTCGCCGTAACCCAATTGGCGTCAAGTTTGACATGGCGCTTAACCCGATGGATCCATACGCCCGGCCATCCAACGTGAGGGTGAGGTATCCCGGCGATGGATGTAATGTGGCGATGAAGGAGGAGGACAGACGCCTTCCGGTCTGTCAACACGACGTCGTCGACAGGATGACCATCATTTGTCCTATGGGGCCAATGCAGTGGCCACTCCAGCTACGCCGTGAAGGAGGACTGAATGTCTGGGAAGTGCTCTGCGCCATATACTTCCACGTCAACGAACCTCTCACGAACAGGGAATATCTCGCGCTCGACCCTGCCTACGTGGACAAGTGCTATCCTGCCTTTTTGGACCGTTGCCAGCGTTCCCCCGGTATTGCTGACGTGACGATGAACCAATACTTTCGCAGGATTGACCTCCTAGGCCGACACCAGGGCTTCGCAGGCTTGAAGCAGATCCAGAATGACACTTGGATGCTCATGGTGCAGGACCTCGACGAGGTTTACGACGACCGCTCCAGGCTCGGTCGATGAGTCCAAACAACGATATCTAATCATTTTCTTACAAGTACGTGACTATACTTGTATGTCAGTCCGCAAGAATCCCTGACGTTTTCTAGATTCCTTTAAACACCAAACCTGACGTTGCTATTTCACTTTCAATATGCCGCCTGTTCAACATTCATTATCCATGTCACCCACCCTCAACCTGTTGTGTTTTCTGCTCCTCTTCCTCGCTCACTGCAAGGCCACCTCTGTTGTAATTCACTCCTGCGCATCTCTCTTCGGCGAGCGTTGAAGCCTGCCCTTGTACCACATATCTGTCATTCCTATTTTGCATCACACTTTCGGTCTTCTTTCTTCCTCATTGGATCATTTGTTTTAATTTGCATTTTCCCGTCGTAACAACACCCACATCATCTCGCGTACACACATCACCCACATACTCATCTTACATTCCCCTCCATCATTGTACTACTACTATTACTTACCTACCCAGCCGCCTTACTTCCCAAACAAACCCCTAGTCGCACAGATAAAGACGGAAACCAGATACTTACTACGTACCATGCCACTCCGCTCTCATAACTATGCTCCTACTTCCATACCAATGTTCACCCCCATAAATTCTGTGTGGGCTTTAATTTCAAAGAGGAGTCGTAATATGTGGGCAGGTCGAAGGTTGGCTTTCAGGACTTGGATCCCCCCAGTTCACGTTCGCGTTGAATGCTGGACATCCTCGTGGTCTAATAGACATGTATACTTATACCTCCCATCTCCTAACAACACTCTGCRGCATAATTCGGATCCCATCGGAAGTCTTCTCAAGTGCTAGCTTCATAATCACGCCCTCTCTACGTGTACGCCACAGCTTGTCTCAATACGAACGCTTCGTATTGCAGCCTCCGCCACTGGGTTGTCCTACTGACCCAAGTGTTATTTATGTCCCCGAGGATTCAGAAATCATAGCAATGGCTAGGGCACACTGGAGTTTTGTGCATATTCTATCGAAGCTACATATTGTCCTTGATCATGATTGAGCTCGTGCGAGGCGTTTCGTGGGAAGTGACAATGTTATATATACGCCTCAGGAACCAAAAGGATAAATTCAAATAAATGCTACTCCTGCTGTAGCTCGGGAACTTATCGCACTGTCGGTTAGCTGGCAGATGAAGTCCAAGAATGTCCATGGACCCGCTGTGTCTTGCATCAAGACTCTTGATATACCTCGTGCCACGTCCGTTGGCGGAACATTTCAAATCCAGGTTGTAGTTCCTCTGTTCTATTTCTCCATCCAAGAGCTATATAAAGGTATGTTATGTGGCATTTTCCACCCATTAACCCCGATTTTGAATGCTGTTGTTGCCTATTAGGACAATGTCATTCAAAGACCCTCACTTTCCAGCTCTTTCCCAGTTTCGGGATATCGATTCTACATTCTCTCGTCACTTGCGGTTGCAAGAGAGGCTTGCAGCGCCCGATATCTCAAAAATAGCTGATCTTCAAAGAGACGCGAGGCGTGACATACGGAAATATGACCAAGAAATAGCCCGCCTAGAGGCTCTGGTACTAACCCTTGAGAACGAGCGAGCGGAGCTTGGGCACTACGTGGAGAAGTCTAAATCGCTATTCTCACCTATTAGGAGGCTTCCTGATGAGGTGCTAAATCATATCTTCACTTTAAGCACTTACGACACCTATGTAGACGATGATAATCCGGCGATCACTCGACTGCCAGTCATCACGCTAGGCAAAGTCTGTTTTCGTTGGCGTCAAATCATTCTACATGCCAAGAGTCTTTATGCTACATTCTCAGTGGCATTGTGGAATGAAGGGGACTTCACCGACCNGTTTTGCATGCGAGCCGTCCGGTATTTGCTAGATCAGTCGATGGATTACCCTCTCGACATCTACCTACAAATCATGGATCCAGCAATCTTAGACGAAGATCATCCAGTTTTCAACGCGATATTCGCAGAGTCCTCACGATTTCGAAGCATTTCTCTAGAATCCTGGTTCATGCTCGATTGTTTCGCTCTCAGCGGAAATGCCCCTAGTCTTGAACGACTCTCTTTGATCAACACATCAGAGTCAGAGTTCCAGCCAGACTCGGATCCTGTCGACTTTTCCAATGCTCCGAAACTGCGCCATTTGACATTGGTTTCCCTTGATCGGGTTGACCTCGACTGTCTGCCTCTGAGCCAAATTGTGTCTTTGGTATACAAGAGCTCGGATCTTCACGAGATGTTGTCAAGCTTGCAGGATCTCACCAGTCTTGGTCGTGCAAGCCTACAACCTTCACCATTAGAGGACAACCAATCCTTACCGGTTAATGAACCTGGTTGGGTTGAAACCTCTGATACTTTCCAGTCTCTGTCCATCATTGTCACACCTCCAGATACACACGTGGATTCGCGTTCATTGTGCTACATCTTCCACAGTCTTTTATCCCCTTCACTCAAGTCCCTCAGCATTGAATTAGATGGTCCCAGGAAGAGCTACATGAATTGGGAGGTGTCCCATTTCAGCGCCTTCCTTTCCCGCTCTTCATGCGACCTCACAACTCTCGTGCTGAAGAATGTATCCGTCACATCCAACCACCTCCTCGATACTTTGAGGCTCCTTCCATCTCTCAAATGCCTAGTGTTTCACGAGAAGCAGGATAAAGCTCCGGATGCTCAGGCTGCTATCACTTCACAATCCATTCAATCTTTGAAGGTTTTTTCTTCTTCGACCTCAGAATCGTCGACCTGCATCCCTATTCTTCAAGAACTCGATTTAATAGCAGGGGGGACGTTCAGAGACGACGATGTGATGGAAGTGGTGAAATCTCGTTGGGGGCGCCTGCGCTCTCTGAAGTTACATCTTAGGAACCGTGAGTTCACTCCTGAAGGAATACATATGCTTCGAAAGTTCCGAACGACGGGGATGCGAGTGGAGGCGGGGGACAAGAAGACCAAACTGATAGTTTTGTAGAATCTATATAGTGTATTCCATGGACGAATCGTGTAGAGTAGAGTGGAAAGAGAGTATGGTCTGAATTTTGGGAGAGCTGTAATAATATGTGCATCTTTTATCTCTGCTAAAAGGAAATTTGACAACATGCTAGTGTGTCTTACTAGGAGATTGTCATATTGTGATACCTTGAGTAACAAGGTCAGCATACACGCCACCGGCAAATTAAGGGGGCACGGGCCGGAGAGCCACGACAGGAAACACGGTCACGACTCACGACTCACGTCTTTGCCCATCGTCCAAACTTGTTCATACGCAACCGTCAACACAACCGTCATCAGCTCCCATACCGATAATACTTGTACTCCAACTCCGGTCTAAATCTTGTCGGAGAGATATGTAAGTTACTCCAATCTTTCTTTTGAGCTTTTAATTGCTCACTCTGGACATTCAAGTTCTAAGTAGTTGATCACACTATGTCGCATTCAAAGCCTGCACAATTCCGTGCTCTTTCAAGATTTCGCGAAGCAGATGACATTTTGTCAGCCCAACTTCGTCAAACATGTGGAACGACACCTGGTATCGCCAATTTCTCTGACCTCCAGCGAGAGGCCAGACACGACCTTCGTGAATACACCAAGGAAATTGCACGGCTGGAAAGTCTTATCCGGACCCTCGAGAACGAGCAGAAGGAGCTGGAGAAGTACACGGAAAGATCGAACGCACTGCTGGCACCTGTAAGAAAACTCCCTGACGAAGTACTAGATGAGATTTTTGCTTTGGTTGGCAACCAGACATGCATCACCGACGATACTACCTTTTTGGCTGGCAGTGAATGGGACATCCCTGCGATTTTTCTCAGCGCAGTATGCTTTCGTTGGAGAGATCTCTGCCTCCAGAGTCGGAGACTGTACTCCACCTTCAAAGTAGCCTTATGGATGCCCGCTGAAAAGGCGAACCCTCGATGCCTTAGGGCTGCTCGCCTTCTGTTACAGCGATCAAAAGGCTACCCACTTAACGTTTCCATRGCACTTAACATCTACGATGATTTGGAGGTAAACGATGGTGCCGACCATCCTGTTATCATCGCACTTTTGAAGGCTGTACCCCGGTTCAAAAGCCTGACTATAAATTCTTTTTTTATACCCGACTTTCTTTCACTCAGTGGACAAATTCCGCAGTTGGAGAAACTATATCTTAAGTCGTCCGTTGGTGATTTGACGGGTTCTTCCGACTTAGGCATTATCGACTTCTCTGATGCGCCACGACTACACCACCTCACACTTGATAACTTCTCTCATCCCGGAGAGGTTTCGCTACCCCTCAGCCAGATAACTTCAGTGACATACACAAATTCAAGATTTGACAGCATGTTGTCTGATTTGCAGCGCTTCCCTTCCCTTTGCAGTGCGGTGTTCTACCCAGACAATTGGCGGTATCGTCCATCGGCGATCAATGCCAATGGAACTCCTGGATGGGTGGTACTACCAGACAGCTTGCGCTGTCTCACAGTCAAGCTAAATGGAAACCTAAGCCAGGAATACATAGATAAAAACACACTTCCCTACTACTTTCACTCGCTCTCTTCTACTTCTGTCACTTCGTTCAACATCAAGGGTGATCTTGTGGAAGGAACACCCTGGCCACTACCAGAGTTCCGCGCTTTCATTGCACGCTCATCCTGCATTCTGACTACCCTCAAACTCGAGAATATATCTATCACTTCCAAGCAGCTCGTATCCACCTTGACGCTCCTCCCTTCCCTTGTAACGTTCGTCTTTCACGAAGTCTACAAGAAAAAAAGTGCATCCGCTTCGTTGTCCTACATCAAGGGTGTTTTCACCCGCAAAGTTATGGGATCTATCCTGGCAGTCTCATCTGAGCCAGGGCAGTTGTGCCCCCTGGTTCCTTTACTCCAGGAACTTTCGTTGTCGGTCAGGGGAGATGGGTTCACTGATGACATGTTGCTACAAATGATCAAGTCACGGAGAAGTGTCGAGGGGTGTCTACGTTCGCTGACACTACGGATACGGGATAGGAACCTGACATCCGAAGTGCTTCCCACCCTGAGAAGTCTAGCTTTGACGGGACTGCAGGTTACTCTTATCAATGGGGAAGGAGATGTCGTTCTGGTATAAGCAATAGGTCTCATTAGCTCTTCTGATTGGAGCATCTTGACGTATAGCTTCTGTTGTTTCGAGTATATGTAATGGCAACTACATCTTTATGCAACTGCTTCTTGTAAATGGAGGCGAATATATATTTTAGACAGAGTTGGATTCTACCGCCTAGGCGTACAGCGGTAGTCCGGTTCTACGGGCCGATTGATACCGATCAGGTCATTAGTCATCGTATGATCACCAAGCAGCACCGCTCCAGCTTCCTGTCCAGTCGCCTTCACCAGCGGCCTGCCATTCTTTCATTCCGCCCTAGCGTCTTTTATATAGCAGGCACTGCCGGAGCAAGAATAATGGCCTCAGCATATTACGAATTCTATAGGGGCTCTTCGTATGTCTCGTCCAACTTCTAAAGCTTTTGATTCCGAATTGAGAAATCCTGCTACTTCATTGCAACCTCACTATACTCCTATTCTCGTTGAATTTGCTACCAACAAACGTTAGCATAGGAATGGCCTTAACAGACTCTCTTGACGAACTCATTACAAGTGGCGCAATCACACCGCAACTGGCTATGAAGGTGTTACAACAGGTTCATTTAGTTTTCCGTCTGTACTTCCTACGGCTTACCTGTGCAATGGCAATCACAGTTCGATAAGTCTCTAGCAGATACCATGGTTAAACAAGTTAAAACTAAGACAACGTTAAAGGTGTGTTCACTCTGCGGCTTTCCCCCACGCGGACGTGATATTCATGCCTCTCCAATAGGGTCATCTACACACCTACCGTCTCTGTGACGATGTATGGACATTTATCGTGAAAAATCCTTCATTCAAGATGGAATCAAACGAGATAGTGAACGGTACGAAGATCAAGATCATTGCATGTAAAAATGGAGAAGCAATAGAGAATGGCAAGAAGTGACGGGCCTCGTCCGGTTTCTTCTCCATGTGTGGACGTTCTTTGTATTTTAATATCATATTTCCTACCTCCATCAATCTCCGTGTATCATCAGCATTGCTTCGTGCTTGAACAGCTCTGCACCCCATAGATTTCATTCATTCACTGCTCGGCCTCAGAATGCGCGTTCAGTATTTCGCACAACTATCACTTGTTGAGTTGTCCGGAGCGCTTTGAGTCCATAGGAACAGACGTCGTAGCGCAGGTCGCGTTCACTGGATATAATCAAAGCTAATTCTAGATCAGCACGTTTGAACTCTTGCTAGTAGCGTTCCAGCTTATTTAGCGGCGCAAGAGATTTCTTTGCGTCTTGCACACCGCTCTGGCTATGATAATTCAGAAGATTTCTTGATGTCAAGCTGAGGGCAAGGCCCGAGNTCTATAGAGACACTTATCTTCGCCTACACGGGCTCTCCCCCTCGAGGAAGTAGCGTGATTTTTTTTTACCTCGGGTCGTACTCATCTTATGTTACGACTCTCAACACTACCTCACAGACGACTATACATAATTTGAGTGTTTCTCGCCCCAAGCGCCATAAAACATGACATGGCTGAAAATGCAGTGTTGCCACTGAAAATTTGCGGCTGGCAGGAGCAACACGTCGCTCTGTCGCCTGGTACTTTTGAGGTAGTTACATCAATACGATCATTCGTGTTGCAGCCGTTCCATGTAAACCTATCTGGTTTACTAATATATAACTCGGACAGGAGCTAGAAGAAAAGATCATCCGAGTTTTCAAACTAGAGCTGGGCCCCAATGATAGACTAAATATTCGAACGACAATCCCAGATTTGGGCGACGACGAATTGATAATCTTCGCAGAGGATTGGCCTGGGCTGAGACCCATGATCAAGTCTGTTACTGTAGAAATTCTGGAAGTACTTCAAGCGCCGCCTCTGGAGGATGTCCAGATATCTCCACCCCCATCTCCCATCCTAGTGCAAGATTCTCCTCCTCCTCCTTCTCCCATTCCTCCTTCTCCTTCTCCTTTTTCTCCCGCTCCTCCTTCTCCTACTCCTAACCAGAATGAGAGAGAGGATACGCCTCACCAGGACGACAATGATGACCTGGAGAGTATTCAATCCGGAAGCACCAATTCAGATCCGGGTCCGGAAACCGATTCATACGATGATACAGTTGCATGGATCAAGTCGCAAAACATGGAAAACGGAGATCACAAACAGATTCAAAGTTACACGCTCACCCACCTCGACGAATGGCCTGACCTGACAATTAGGATCCATGATGTGTGAGTCTTTTCAAATAATCCATGACAAAGACCATGTGATTCAATCCGTCCTAGTGTGATGGTCAAGGTGAGCGACGATGGTGAAGTATCGTCCCCCACTGTCATATTGGATATTCGCAAAATGAGACGGCCTGGAGGCTCTGATGAGGAAGAGGACCCCAATGCTACCGAAGCTGAACGTCGAAGAGATCGGGAGTATTCAAAAGTAAGCATCTCTCATGGGCATGACAAGAAAGGGGGATAGTGACCATAATTGTCCAGGTTTGGCTTGTAGGGATGTGTTTGATCCAGTGCTTCGATCGGCGGAAGCATGGCTTCTGTATACGAACACTCAGGGCGTAAGTATGGTTATCTTATACTAGCTATTGTTTATTGCAGTTCGGGGCGTTGATAAGATATGTCAATGTAGGTATAACGCTCTTCATCCTGGAGCATCGTTCAGATCAAACGAATGGTTCGCCACGACAGCACCGCATCACCGTTCTGCTTTTCAGCCAGACGCAATCATTGGTAAGTAAAATTTCATTCTATTCTGGAGTCATTCAATTGATCGATGTGTATATAGCGCCAGCGACATGTAGGTTCACTGCCCGGAACCTACCCCAACAACTAGCTATTCCTGATGAATTGGTTGTGGAATATGTCTTTGTTGATGAGGAAAATACTCCAGGATTCCTAGTTCCTGTGAAGGACGGCCACAAACAAAACTTCCCGTGGAAGTCACCCAACGGAAATGAGCTTCCCGATGCTGCTGTCCACTTTATTCCTACTCTGGAGGAGTACCGCCCACGGGCAATTCGTCTGGCAGCCAGGAGGAAAGCTCAGACGTCGCCTTCTGAATCACCATCCAAAACTCCCAAGCGGCTGCGACGTGCGAGGTGAATTAAAGCACATGTATTCGTAAATGATTTGTGTCAATTTTGTAATGCCAAGTTTCCCATGAAGCTAATAAATTATATGATGGGCGCTACTCCTATAGAGTGAATAGTGGTCATATAACGATATATATTTTTCCCTCGGTTTCGGAATGAGCAACACATATACATCGAAACCATGGCATTGCCCTAGGCCAGACTAAACCTCTAATGACTCCGCGTGAATTCCCTGAACTTCGGGTCGAGTTCGTTACATACTGTGACTGTCAGAACCCTTCCGCAGACTAAGCACCCTGTTTAAGTCAAGTTTAAGTCCTCCCGGCGGCGGCGACGTTGTAATTTGTGCCTTGGGCGGGCCCACCCTCATCTGCTCCTTCAGAAGATATCAAAAACATCTTGCTGAGTCAGAGGTCTATCGCTATAGCAAATACCCGGACTTTTCTGTCGTCCTCTCTTTCCCCACGTCCTCCTTCCCCTCCTCCTCAGAGAGGGAATAGACTTCCACCGGATAATGACGATGACTTGGATAGTGTCGGCTCAAACAGGGACCCAAGGATATACGAGAACTTGACGTGTATCATCTTTAAAGAGAGCCTCTCGTTCTCTTTGCGATGTATGAGAACACAGTACCCCGGTAAGCCAGCCTAAGTGGCTCACTTCTCTCACGCGTCAAAACTATACTTAATCAATTTTGAGAATGGTGGTACCCACGGGGTTCAAGCTCGTACCAATTCTACTCCCCAACCTATCTATGAAGAAGGTTTGCTGCTTTTTTGTCACACCATGCTGGAGTAAGGATCCGTCTGGGTGCTCTCTGAACATTCACCCAGCCCAGGAAAATACTACATTTCTTGACATTGGATTTGTGCCGATGTTCGAGCTTCTTGTCACGTTCCTTGAAATAGACGTTGTACGTGTTACATTCTTTCGCAGGTAGTATATAAGACCATGCAATTGTATCTATCAAAATCTAAGTCATGGCTCGACGCAACAAAACACCCCCTGTCCTCGACATTTGTAGCCGAGGGAAAAAAGTCACTGTGGTGTCTCCTGATACTTTCGAGGTACTTGGCCAACTTACGGTCTCATAGAATCTCCAAAACCCTTTGTTTTATTGAATATGGTTCATTTTACTAGGAGTTAGAGCAGAAAGTACTTCAGGCTCTGGACTTGGAGCCTCTTGGCCCCAATGACCGATTGGAAATTATGGCAAAATTTGCTGAATTGGGGAATGAAGACCGGTTGTTTTGGCGGGGTGACTGGCCTAAATTGAGGACAATGATAAAGTCAGTCAGTATAACGGTTTTTCGAGGAAAANTTTTGGATTTTTCTCCGACTCCTCGGCTTCTGTCTCCGGCTTCCCAGGGCGACTATGAGCGAGAGAATACGCCTCCCCAGCATAATGACTCAGAAGACGACGACACCGAAAACATTCTCTCAGAAGACCGTGACACTGGTATAGATCAAGGTCCAAAGTCGGACACATACGAAGACACTATCGCATGGATTAACTCGGGCATACGAAAGGGTGACCACAACCAGATTCCAAACTACACTCTTACCCATCTCAAAAAGGGAACTAACATGAGGATCAAGATCCACGATGTGTGAGTCGTCATTTTGAGGCTTGCCCCCCAGTGTGTTCACCTTTGACTACTTAGTGTGATGGTCAAGGGGGACCATGGCGCATCCCCCACAATCATCCTCGATATCCGTAAGGCAAGACATCCTCAGCCCAGTGAACGCAATGATTCACCCGAAGAAGATGAACTGCCTGAGCTTGAGCTCGCGCGGGAGCAAGAATACTCAATGGTGAGCTGTTAATGTCTTCATTGAGCTTGTAATAGAATAATCATAAATTGCATTGCAGGTTTGGATTATCGGGGCCTGTCTGGTCCAGGGTTTCAATCCAACTGGGAAGGATTATTGCCGGCGAGCGCACAATGCGTAAGCATTGCTATTAGACTTCAAGCTGTTGTCGGGGTTATCAACAATTTGCTCAAGGACTTTGTAGGTACAAAACTATGCATCCGGGACGACCACTTGAGAGTGGCTGCTGGTTTGCAACAACTGCATTACACCACCGTTCGGTTTTCCCACCCGGTGCGATTTCTGGTGAGCACAGATTCTTACCTTCGCCTTGCATTGCTTAATTTGTTATCTCTCTGTATAGGCCTGGCGAAATGCAAATTCTTGCCGGTGCAGCCTCAATGCCCCGCAGTTTCTAAGGGCAGACTCAATGTCGAGTACGTCTTCATAGACGAACAAGAAAAAGGATCGGCAGGGTTTCTTGTCCCTGTCCAAGACAAAGAGAAACAAAATTTCCCATGGAAGTCGCCTGACAGCAACCTTCTCCCCGACGCCGATGTCCACTTTATCCCGAATGTGGAAGACTATCGACCACTAGAAGTTCGGCCGATTGCAAAAAAGAGACCCCGGAGGTCTCCTTCACCATCTGGGAGTCGCAGGCGACCGCGACGTACGATGTAAAACATAGATTATTGTGATCGACGTGTATCCTTACTTACTACTCTTTATTCCTGTTTTACCTTGAATGCCAAATCTCTTCTGCCCCCAACAACAGAGGCCACACACGAAGTGAAGAGTAAGGNTATAACATTGGCATACCTACGAAAACGATCAAGAAAATATCTATGAAAGTACATGACACGCAAACAGTGAAGTGCCTTTTGGAGGAGGATGANNTAAAATATACACACAAAAAGCCGCGAAACCATAACAAATACAGTGCCGAGTCAGAGAGTACATACGAAGGAGGAAATATGAAAGCAAGGATATACGAGCAAGTGTATCAGAGTTCATGCTCTAGTTTTGGTTGATATCGAAGTGGTTTGTGCATTGTAGGACAGGAGGTTTACCACATCTTCGCCAGAATCATAGCTGGGGTAATGGGCATGATAGGTGACGACTCTGACACCGGAGACGATGGATCATCAACATCCCTCTCAGAGTCGAACACACACGTCCCCTTGTCGATATGATACTTCAACCCGTTCGGATTAAGATAAGCCTGCGATAGACGACGGATATTAGCATTCGAACGGGTACGTACCCATCACCGCAAGCGGACATAGTACTACTAACCTTCAGACATCCTGGTTTCTGTGAATGAGTGAAAAGTAAGCTCATGTATGAGTTGGGATCGGAGATAGGGAGAACGTACCGGACATTTAAACGCCTTCTCTCTCCGTGCACCCCGTTTCCGTGGCATGGATTTAGAGGCAGAAGAAACGTCGGTGTCATCGCCGCTGCTTAGCCCGGCGGGGACTTCCCTGCGCGTTCGAGGGGCACTTCGCGAAGGGCCGCTGGCTGGGGATCGCATAGCTGCCAACAGACCCGGAGTAATCGTACTCGAAGGTCTCGGGTGGTACAATGTAGGTGAAGATGGCTCAGATGCTAACGACGAAGACGAAGATGGGNTATCGTAGTCCGGAACGAAAGGTGAAAGTGCAGATACTGGAGACTCATGAGATTCAAAGGGTGGGGGTGGAGGAGGCAGCGGTACAGGTGCAGTTGGATGTCGCGACGTAGATGGAGA
Source organism: Chondrostereum purpureum (assembly GCA_004354395.1). NCBI lineage: Eukaryota > Fungi > Basidiomycota > Agaricomycetes > Agaricales > Cyphellaceae > Chondrostereum > Chondrostereum purpureum. The sequence goes on along the minus strand of LBLO01000079.1, from coordinate 27,241 downwards.
TGGAGAGCGGGCATGTGGATAGGTAAAGCCTATAATCGTAGACGACTTCCGTTTGGTATGATTGAGCGGGAAGAAGGATCGGCCTGTCGCCAGCGGTGAGGTGGGCGTGTATGAGTATGTAGGCGGGCCATGAGGAGATGTAGGCGCAATAGTAACAGACTGGGAACTGCTTGCGGCGGTCTGAGGGTATATCGTCGAGCCATCAGGCGAGAGAACGACGACATGCGCCTCTTCAAAATGTTCTAGTAGCTCATGAAGGTCTGATAGGTGCAGATTGCAACACACAAAGTCAGAGCACTTGAGAAAAGAACATTAGCGAATCTGCTCGTAAGGAGAAGGAAACTTCAAAGATCGTCACTCACAAATTCACGCTCGAGAGAGATAATTCGGTCTAATCCACGATCTTCCAAATAATCGTACATATCCGTCGAAAATGCAGGTGAGGGGTAGGGGTAGCATGGAGGTTGGAACGAGGGTCTCAAGGGTGCTCTCAAGGGGAAGTACCTGACCACGTTCCCGACCCTGCGTCAGATGGGGGACAGAACATGCAATGAGGACCCGGACTCACGTATGGAAACTCATGTCGATAATCGATTATTCCTTCGAGATGATGGAGATAGCGATAAAAAGCAGTGGCTAAGGGGAACCAGGTTTCGCAAGGAGACTTCCTCCTTGACCCAATCCTTGGTCTTGGGGTTGTTATACACTGGACACGGTCAAGATCTTTGCCGAATTGGGATCGAACGATGGCTGGAGGCATTCTCAGACATCTGGGTACAAGAGAAGCAAAGTTTCAACGACATACCTGCCACAGTGAGCAATCTCAGCACCAAATTCGGTCAGCAGATTCAATGAGATCACGGCACTATGGGGTTCAAATTTCCTTCTTCAACTTAGACAGCTGGACTTCTGGAAGACGCGGGAACAGGCGAAAAGTCAAATGCGCAGATCTTCTCCCTCGAAAGGTATTCGATTACCTGCGAACGTCCAACAGGTATGAGTGAAAGAAAAGTATTAGAAGGGTGCCAAACACGTACCAAACTGCAAATGAAGACAAATCAGGCTTTGGAATTAGAATGAGAAATATTTCGTACCTCTGAGCGGTCACAAATACACCAAGCGACGTTTCAMCCACAGGCCTGGGGAAGTATTCCACAAGTACTGCCTAACGGGTGAGTCGAGAATTTGTGTGATTTGGGTTTCTGATGGTGGAGCGTCGACGATACTGTCGAGGCAACCGAGTACCCACATCACAGAGCCTACGCTCAATTTCTCCAATGAGGCATGATATCATCGCATCTTTGGAATAATCCAGAACGGTCAATCTGGCTCAAAGAACGTCTTCAAACTCAAGAGTCAATGCCTAGATCGTGATGGGAGTAAGGCAGTTTTGGGGTAATGTTGCGCCCATGTTGGTCACCTAGCAGCTGTTAGGTCGGCGGAAACAAATCAAGGTAGTCAAGAAAAAGAATAGACAAGAAGCTTGTGCGGCGAATAGAACTAGAAATGGTAGAAGAAAAGAGTAAGCGGCACCGCGTGCGGGGTATTAAGCCGTTGAAGTGCAAACATGGATACACATCAGCTCGCCAATGCGCCACCCACTTATGACCACCAATGTCAAGACTGCAGCCTTGCTACACAGCGCGGACTTCCCTATTCTCCGATAAGGATCATCTTGTGGAGATGCAGAGTATTCAAGGAAATCTTGTGGCCCTGAGGATTGTGATTCAGGGACATTAGGTGAAGTCCCCTAATTCCTGCTCCAATCGATCCTGTTATTCCTTTCACCGAAGTCCGAATCAATAGTCAATCTCCCAAGGACCAAACTTAACTTGGATTTAGAAAAGAAAACCACGAAAGTAGCGGGAAGACTCGCTGTCGGTGTGGCATCCGTACGTAGGAAGTTGTCATCATCATGCTTCCCTAATTGAGGCGGACGTCGGAACAGTCAAACAAACACAGAGAATCCCGAGGGCCCCAGAAACCCATTCGTATGGGTAAGAACTTTAGTTTTGAATGGAAGGCGCGTAACAGTCGTCCGCGACCTCATGAGCGCTAAGGATTCGTAAACTCTTGAGGTTTGTCACTCGTCACGAAAGATCTTCTCGTCGGTCCCATAAGGCCAGGGCAAAAGCATATCGAAGACATTTATGTACCCTATGGGCAGTAGAACTTCCAGTTGGCTGAGGAGAATGTCCAACTGTAACTTCCCAGCCGGAGAGTCGGTCCCGTAATTTCTTGCAGTTGAAAGCTCCAGCTGGTAGATGTGGCAACAACATGTTATAAAGTGACTCGCTTTGAAAATCCCTGGCTTGCTCGCGGGAGAAGCCCAATGAAGTCGTATTTGGATTCCCAGGGGAATAACACGGACTTTGCGGCGTTTTACGTGGTGGGTGTGCCTCATCCGAGTATACNTTGCGGGGTAGTAATTTGATTGTGGTGTAGATGGATTGAACCCCATGAGATACCACGACGCTCTCGTCGGACGTGGCTGGAAGTGGTCATGATTATGATTTCCTGGCCAGAGCGGCGAGTTGAATTCGAAGGTCTATCCGAATCACTGATGAACTCATCGTTCGGAGAATCGTCCCACTATGTGGCGCTCTCAACTGCCTACCATACTCTCAGTCGACAAATTGGCAGGGATCCTGGATAAATCTTGGGGGTAACAATGCAAGGAGAGAACCAGTGCACATTTTTGAAAGCCTTCTCGGGTCCGATGTAATCCCCAAGACAGTGTCGGTACCACTGCGAGACAGTAGTACTATGGACTATGTCGTGGAACGTGTGCCATTGACAACTGGCGTATGCCTCGGACTTCACTCGGAGACAGTGGATACACCTAGCAAATGTTGGGGTGGATAAATAATATGCATATATGCAGGTCCTGTTGGGCGAAAATCCTATGGGGTGATATACAGATGAAGTCGCCTTGCATCTATGTTGATAAAGATGGACCTACAAGATTTCTGCCGATAGAGTCCACTGTTGCAGTAAAATTCACGCTGGNTGTATGCGTTCCTTAGATTTTCCGGATGAGAGAAGATGGTGGTCGAGAGGAAAGATGGCCAATCAGTCTGACTCTGAGTCTGACGGATGCGAACGTGCTTTGTGGCGTCTGACACGTGACCGCGACAGAACAAAATAACTTCGACAGTTTCGGAACGATAGGGGACACAGCGCAAACAGATGGACTCCATCGTATCCTGCAGTTCTTAGGCTCCTATGTGACTGTGGAGATTGACGCACCTGGACTCCAGAGTAATCACCCTGCGGTTCCGCTCTTGTTGGATGCTTCTTTGCGCTTCAGGACTCTAGTTCTATGTGCCTCTTCCTTTCCCGATTGTTTCTCCTTAAGCGGGAAAGTTCCTCTTCTCAAATACCTTGAATCGGATGCATTTTATGAGTATGTTAGATCTGCAGCCCTCGATTTCTCAGATGCCCCGAGACTTAGACCCCTACGCTTGCCTCACACGCATAACGTCAATGTAAATTATAGCCTCATTGTTCACCTGGAGAGGACTGGGCAGAGTTTCCCAGATTTCTCACGGATTTGACTAGACGTGCGTCTATCTTGCGGGCTACTCTACATCCCGTTTCTAAATTACCACTCCAGGAAGAACCTGGTTGGGCACCGGTTGTTCCTGAACGTTGAACCACTCCAATCGCTTTGTTTGATCCAGGGTGCCCCGTTTTACTCTCCCATCCTACCAGGCTTCTTCACCTCCTTCCACGCCAGTGGCCTCTCGTCGATGGTCATAGAGGGATCACAGTTTGAATATAGTAGTCGCCACTGGCCGCTTGCCGAATTTCAGTCTTTCCTCTCCCGATCGGAATGTAGTCTTACACATCTGAGCCTCTAAGGCATAAAGGTGTCCTTGAAAAGTCTATCATTCTGTGAAGTAAGGGCTACTAGTAATTTCCGATCTACTGAACTCAGACCAGTCATCACAACATTGTTCCTGCAGTCTTTGATAGCCTATTCACATAGTCCTGGCCATGTTATGCCAGCTATCCCTATGCTTGAGGTCCTGGAGCTGAAATTTTCTGGCAAAGAGTTTTAGAGAAATGTAATGATTGCCAGATAGTGGCTTAATTCCTACATAAATACTTGTCCCACGGTATTCGATTCGGGAAGCCTCGCAGGTCCATCATTGGACCCATGGAGGTCACTACTACTACTACTACTACTACTACAGCTTATAGATCTCAATGATTTGATGTCATCCTGGTCGGGTGGATCAGCACGTCCAGGATCCCTGTTTAATTACCTAAGCCACGAGAAAAGCGCCGGGAGGAATTCTTTTTTACTCACATCATCCTGCTCAGGCTCACAAACACTTTTATAGGCTGGAACGCCACCGAGACACTCAGAAAGTGTTACAAGCTTGTAACCATTCTTCTGGAGGAGCTCGATAGCGTAGGGGAGCACTTCACGGCTATATAAGTTGCAAAAAAATCAGTAAAAATGTGTGGTCATCCTCAAATGGATGTACAAAGCAGCTTACGCAGTGGATTCTGCACAAAAGTATTAGCACAATATCAAAGGATAGTAGGTAGAACGGAATTCACCATATGTCTCGTGATTCAAAGCCAGGATGTTGCTGCGGCCCGTGGTGGCGACAATGTCATACAACTCATTGGTCTCAGCGGCAGTCATATCCACAGCGTCTCCAGAACTGGAATATGCTATAATAGTCAACAAATTTCCTGCTACCGGAAATTAAAAAAATAACACTGACACGAAATCCCATAACACAATTTTCTGGCCACGCTCTGCAGCAACCTCAAGAACCAAGTCATTGTTGTTACCGTAGGCTTAACATACACACATCGGTTAGACATGGGATAAGAACACATAGGGAATGCAACTTACGAGGGCGTACCCAGAGAGGAACAACACCCAGAATCCGTTTCAAAGCCACTGGAAATGTAGTGCATTATTAAATCAATATAGCGCGAAAGGGATGATAAGAAAGGCGTACCATCGACACGCTCAAGTTCTTCATTAACTGCAAGGAAACGTAGATATCAGCTCTGCGTCAAGTTTGGAAGGATCGTCTTTGCAACGCACTTTGTTTTCTATTCAGTGTGGTGAGGTCCAAATGGCCATACGTATGGGAGGCAACCTGGTGTCCATGCGAATAGACATACTTGATATGATCCTGTTGGTTGTAGATGCAATCCTCTAATGAGATGATGAACGGATATCAAATAGAACTCGGTGCATTCGGGGAAATGTCCTTACTGTTCAACCCATCTGTATCGAGTTTATTAAGAAGCAGTGAGATACAACTAGTGCGAGAGCTTACTGTAGAAGAACGTTCCCTTTGCACCAGCCTTGTCCAGCGTGTCGACGATTTCATTCCTAGAAATTTTGTCAGTGAATCTTGAGCAGGAACTAAAGCTTGAGAACACCCTACGCGTAGTTCCATGGGCCATCATCCTGAATGATGATGCAATTAGTATAGTACTTTGAAAACGAGGCTCAGACAGTCACTTACGAAGGTAAGGGCAGTAGTGTTGGGGACAGTGCAATGTATGACAACTTCAGCCAAAGGACGCTTTCGCAGGGATGCAGTAGCGATGGTGGCAAGACCAAGAGTAGCAATGACAGCGACGAGCATGTTTCGGGAAGGGAACTTCGAAGGAGGATGAGCAGCGAAAAGATAGAATAGAATGAGGGGGATAGATTACGAGTAGTAGCTTATATATATTGACCAAACAGACACAGAGCCCATCCGTATTGCAATACGAAGCAAATCGACACTCGGACAAATCGCCTTATTCTTTGAAGTAACAAGCGCAACAGGGAGATTTGAAACCTTCAAGCGGGTGGTTCTCGGTTCATGCAGCCCCTGATCCGCTGTGTTTTGCAACCTTGATATGCATTTGACTTTCATATCTGCTAGCAGTGTTTCGCGGAAACAGAATGTGACTAACAGTAAAGACTGTATAAGTCTGGCTATCCACAGGCACCGCACTGAATCCGATATTCGTGTTCTCGTATCGATCTCGTATCCCACCTGACACCCACACGGAGTGACCTATTACTCGTGTCGACCCATGGTCTCTGCCTCGGGAGTGTGTCGTGTGTTGGTGGGCCATCGTCGTTCGTTGGCTTCGTCGCAAATGTGTGCCGTTGCCCGATTCATGGCAAGGTGCTAGTGTCAGTAACCTGGGTCCCCTAGACCATTTCAGGAAACAGACCATGTCGAATCTCTTTGGAGGCTATACTCCCTGGCCACCTATCATTTTCTCTCACAAACAGTAGTAGTAGCAACGTTCAACTCCACAAAACACTAGAACACGTCTCGCATTTATATGCTCTTTGTCAAGAAAATGTCGAGGCTCAAGTCAACCCTTGATTCAGATCCCTGATTCACATCGAGACGGTATTTGCACACTATCTTCCTTTAATCTTCACGCTTAATATGCTGGTAAAGTTCTCATAAAATATCTGTTAACCTCCCTGGAATTATCTATTCAGGTTCTCCAATGTCTCCCCGAGCAACGTATACCTTTCGAACGATTTTCAGGTTCACACGGTGCTCAAAACGACCTCTCGATCTCGATAGTTATCCATTTATGTGTTAGGTAGCCCGTAATTAATGTGTGTATGTAAATAGATATAGTAATGGTATTTTCCAGTCCTTGGTATCAAACGGGAACCGTATGCGAAACTTCATACTTGCTCAGTACCCCCTGGGAATATTCGCAAATGCTCCCCTCCTCTTCAGAGGACTGCCTCTTTTCTTTGTAAATAACACTGGCGTGGGCGATGGTGCCCGTGTGCCAGCGAGCAGTCTCTGCTTGTCTAGGGGGCTCAATCCCGATTTCTACATATATCCGCCGTCAGAGAAACTCGGAGAATAGAGACTGGGAGAATGAAGCTTACAGTTCCAAGTACCAACGACTTTGCTCTTAGAGACTTTCGAGCGGTCTTTAGAAACTTGTTGGGGTCCCCGGTGAGGATCGGGTTGTGTTCGTAGTCGCTGAATAGTTCCTTTTTTGCGGGTTCTGGGTTAGAGGTGACTTGGTCATTCTCTTCATCGGTCATGACTACATCTTCTGTTTCTGTTGCCTTTGGAGCCTCGGACTGACAAATGTTCGAGTTAGAATACGATTGAGCTCTACCAGTTATTCCAAACAAAACTTACTCGTAGAGGTAGCGCGGGTGGAAGCGCCTCGAGCTTCCTCGACCACAGAAGCAGGCTCAAATCCGAAAATGACTCTCCCAACTTCAATTCCTCTGCAGGACGATTATTAATTGTCTGAATCGTGACCTTCTCATCATCTTGCTTGACATTAGCCAGAGCGCGGGACGCTGCCACATTTATTGCATGCTTAAATATCCCCTCCGCCGTAAGTCATTTGAACTACCCTACAACGCGAGTGAACTGACCTTTTGGCTGTCTGAAATGGACTTGCGCTCCCTGTCGTTTTTCGTTCTTGTATTGGATTCCTCCGCTTGAGATTGCCTCGTGCGGGNATGATAGACTAGTTTGTTGTTGTTCACACGTTGGCCACGTTCGGATGACTGGTCGCCGTGGCGAGGAATTGGTAGGGTCATTATGTTTTAATTAACGGGTTGGGGTGACAGGAGGGATTGAGTCAACAACGAGGAAGATTGTACTACTTAGACGGGGGTTTGGGATTTTGGGGCGGGGAGTGCGAATATGTGTGGGGCTTGTGGGATCGGTAATAGTAATGGTNNNGGTGGTCTGTATCTGTGGCGGAAGGTGGCTAAATGTTTGAGGGGNANTCGKGGTAAAGGCGTAGAAAACGCTGAGGGATGAYGTTGGTACGAGATCAAGAGAGGTCAACACTAATCACGGGAYATGTTGGTTAATTAACCCCCGGGAACTTGTTGCTGACGTTATCAAGCATGCCGTTGATTGCCGCAGGGTGGGAGCATGTGATTAGCATGGCCTCCTGCCTGTGGCGGAGATCGCGACGAAATATAGATTGCGATGGCCTATGGAGAACAACTGAATAGACGAGCTGTGAATTATTGCCGTTTTCAAAACTAATGGCATTTATTTTTTTTCAAAAAAAAAAACTTTCATGAACAATATGGCTCAGTTTCGAGGTATTTCACATATAATTTTGAGCAAATTCTTTTTTTCAAAAAAAAATAATGCCATTAGTTTTGAAAACGGCAATNAATCATGGGGGGAAAACGGTTACTATACCTGTAAACTGATGTCAGCCTGTSCACGGTCTGTGACATGAGATATAGATAGGAAAAAAGCGACCAAAACTTTGGATAGTTCCCGTTGCACTCCGACCTGCCTGGTTCGAACAGGCGACATTCAGATGAAATGGTATCCGTTACAGTCTGACGCTCTTCCAACTGAGCTAAGGTCGGTATTCGATTGCTGTTGTAAGAGTTTTATCAATAGTGATACCATTACTTACGTCATCTTCTATTCCTTTTCCACTCTCTGATTCATGATCAAGTTTCTGTCTTTGTTTGAACGGGAATTCTCGCGCCAATTTTGGTCTCTGGAGAACGAAACACTTTCCCTACCGATGAACATAATTCTGACATCACGACCCAAGTTGAAGGACCCTTTTCTATATCACGACGTTCTACTATGGCAATACAAGCGCGTATTGCCCACCATTTACTACAATTAATATGTAAGGCGAGTGCGACCATATCCGAGATGCATTTGATTGAGATAGTAGTCCTATCTCAGTCAATCCATTATCTTCATCTGGTAACGTGGCTAGAAGTTCCATATCTCTACGAGGACCAGCCTACCCGTTGGGCCTACTCTGACCGGACCGGCCTTTTCTCCCCATGTTCCCTACCAGGTGGGGTATTATCCCACATAAACCGCTGGCTATCTGGGGTTGGAGAAGGAGAAGCCACTTCTGAGTTATCTCTCTGTTCCTTATCACTTGAACAACTATAGCGGCCCGATCCTATTCAAATCCATATCAAGCAGCCAAATGATACGTGAAACTCAAGACCTTCTCTTCTTGCACTCGCCATGTCCACCAGCAAACACTCTGAAGAGGAGGATGTGAAGGTCTCTGTTTCTTCGCCTGCCAGACCAGATAGCGACGCTATTGCAAAAGTTGAAGAGGTATACAACCCGGACTTCAAGCATGCTGTCGCGAGCACGGCACTCAATCCATGGAGCGCAACTAGCCTCAAGGTATGCCTTCATTCGAATCTCTGTTGAAATGGGCGCTGACGTTCTCCTCAAAGCTGTATTTCATTGTCATGATTGGATTCTTGAACGCCGTATCCTCTGGGTTCGACGGCAGCTTGATGGGCGGAATTAATGCAATGCCTCAATACCTTGACTATGTGCGACCTGTCCGTCGTTCGACGGTTCTTATTGACCCATTTTTCTTTGCTTAGTTCGGATATGAGAAGACTGGCGCGTCAACTGTGAGTTCTCTGCACTCTTCGTTGTTCACTCTCAAACTAATTCGGGACACTAGGGAATCGTGTTCATGATCTAGTAAACATCTCCTCTATATCACACAAGCGTGTGTTAACTCGAATGGTAGCGTTGTCGGAAACTGTGTAGGCTCGTTAGTTGCAGGCCCTGCTTCAGATTGGGTAACGTCTCTTTGTCCGATGACCATGGCTGCTGAAACTTACGGTATGCTCTTGATCATTTGTAGTGGGGTCGGCGGGGTGGCATGACCATCGTGAGTTTCTAATCTCCGTACCTATACACTGATACTTACTTCATCATTGTCAACAAGGGAGGCTTCTTTATCCTTGTCGGTTCTGCTATCATCGCTTCATCTCAGAGCGAAGGCCAATTTCTGGGTGGTCGAGTACGTTCCGTCTTCAATCAATCACAAACGCATTGCTTATCACGCGCCTCTCTCTCCTCCCAGTTCCTTCTCGGTTTTGGGATAGCCATATCAACAACAGCCGCACCGACTTGGGTCACCGAACTCGCACCACCGCAATGGCGTGGCCGGCTCGGAGCTTTATACAACTCATGTTTCTTCATCGGCAGTATCCCCGCGACAGGCGCCATGGTTGGAACAGAACTTATGCCTTCTACGTGGGCATGGCGCCTTCCCCTCATATTGCAGATTGGTCCACCCGTTATCGTCATGGCRGGGGTGTGGTTTTGTCCGGAAAGTCCTAGGTGGTTGATACAGAGAGGGAGGTTGGAGGAAGCCCGGGCTATACTGATCAAGTATCATAGTAATGACGGGAACACGAACGCGATTATTGAGGTGAGTTTTTGGGGGTCTCTGAATAGTTTGTTTCTTATCAAGTCTCCTCGCAGCTTCAATTGAGAGAGTTTAGAGAGGCGATAGAAGTGAAGAAGGCTGGGCCCGTGCGTATATGGATGTTCACTACGTCGGGTAGTACATCGCTGACGTCGAAGGACTGCAGTTTTGGGACTACCGTGGGCTATTTAATACCGAAAACGCTCGTCAGTTGTCATTCTTAAGCCAGCGTGCCTTTCTATCAATACTCATGGATGTTTGGTTCGGGTAGGATGGAGGATGCTTTGTCTGAGTCTCATGGTAAGTACCCCAACAAGTCTGCTCAAAGTGAACATAGTTCTCATATAGGACGCCGGCCAGTGTGTGCGTATTCTCGTCCGTCAATGGCTGCCATCTCTCTCAGATGGCATACGCACTTAGATCAACGGTCAATTGGCTGGAAACGGGGTAGGTTTTCATCGACTCTGGCTCACACGTCTGGTCTTTAACCTATGACTGTTAGCTCATCACATACTACCTTCCCGTAATGCTAGAGAATGCAGGTGTTACAAGTCCGCATCGACAGCTTGTTTAGTAGGTTGTTTCCGCGCAATATGNCTAGTGCTAACCAAGCGTATTATCGTTCTTAGCAACTTCGCCAACTCAATTTTGTCTGCGTTTGGTGCATTCTCAGTAAGCAGAGACAATTTTCAGTTTACTCGTTCTTATTTATCTTCCGTAGGGCGCCTCTCTTACAGACAAAATTGGTCGCCGTCGGAGACTTTACGTGGGCGCGTTTGTATTGGCCTGTCTTCTGACCATCGTGGCCTTACTATCCGCACGTTGTGGGTGCTTTCCGTCTTCGCCAACTCGATCTACATTCTAAACCCCGTCGCTGGATCCCAGATGGAAGAGCAGATAACACGAACGTGGCTGGTGCTAATGCATCTATCGCGTTCATATTTCTCTTCGGAATCGTGTATGGATTCGTATATACGCCCCTGCAGGCTCTGTACTGCGCCGAGTGCGTTTACCTTACAATTCAAAGAATGAGGCTTTCAGTTGACAGAGATCGGGATGTAGAGTAATGAACCAGGAGATGAGAGCTAAAGGAATGGCCAGTAAGTCCATGGTTCTATCGAGCATCTCTTTGAATCCGATTTCATTCCTTCGTTGACCTCTCTTCTATAGTTCATATTCTCATCTCGAATTGTGCTGGGTATGTTCTCTCCCGGTGCGGTATCACTACAGTGACTGTTATCCCGGCACAGATTCATCAACACGTTCGCCAACAGTATCGGATTGCAACGGCTGGGATGGAGGTACTACTTCGTGTCAGCATCATCTACTTTATTATGTCCATCCTCCAACCGTGAATTCAACCGGCCATGACATACTTCAGATTCATTGGTTGGAACATCTGTGCTTCGATCCTCTGGTTCTTATTCTGCGTCGAAACAGTGAGAACCNTCCGCATACTCTCGGGGTCGCCTACTGACCAGATCACAACAGCGCGGAAGAACTCTCGAAGAATTGGATGAAGTATTCAATGCCCCATGGCCTGCCCGGGCAAGTACCAGGAAGATTAAGGTGGCGGTTAAGAAGACGGGGGAYACTGCAATCATATTAGATGAGCCCGTCAAACAACGATAACGTTCGAAAGAAAGCCTGGAAAGGTTTCTCCAGATTCCGTATATATGTACTTACACTTTGTACTCATGTACATATGCCAAGTACTTTGTCAGCGTCCCGTGGGTATCCATGGTACGGGGGCGTGCTTTGTGGCGATCGCGTCATCGGACGCGTCTAAGACGATATCGTAACGCGTCTTAGTCCATAACCCCTCGAGTCCCCATGGTACTGTTCGAATTTACTGGAAGGTTGCTGATTCATAGATCAGAAGTCTGTCAGATCGATAGTGAATGACGGTCAACATCCGTTTCCTGATTTCCTAATCTGTCAGAAATGATCCACGCCCAGGAGTCTATATAAGGACGCATCGATACCTCCTTTTCTTCTAACCACCACTTTATCTTACTGTCAAACATGCCTCTTAAGCTTCACAGTTTCCTGAACTCCACTTGCGGCCAGCGTGTCGCCCTGGTTCTCTATGAGAAAAATGTCCCTTTCGAGTTGGTCGAAGTCAACCCGATGAAAGGTGAACACAAAGCGCCAGAGTTCGTTGCCAAGCAGCCTTTCGGACAAGTTCCCTTTATCGTACGTCTATTATCGAGGAATCCCTTGAAKGATATGATAATATTAACAATTACTATAGGAGGATGAAGATGGCTTTGTCCTATTCGAGTCGCGTGCTATCGCTCGGTACATTGCTATCAAATACGCATCTCAGGGAACTCCCCTTCTCCCTGCTGCCACTGATCTGAAGGGGATCGCTCTCTTTGAGCAAGCTGCGAGCGTCGAAGCTTTCAACTTCGATCCCCCTACCANGTACCGTCGTCTACGAGAAGGTCTTCGCACCGTAGGTGTCTTTGTTGACCATGATTAAATACGACTACTGACCGCCATTTATGCAGCATGTTTGGTGCAGAGACCAATGAAGCCAACGCCGAAGCGAACCTAAAGAAGCTTGAGGGTAAACTCGCTGGATACGAGGTACTTTTGGGAAAGAGCAAGTACCTTGCTGGAGATGCGCGTTCTTATTTTCCGATTCCCTTTCTCTACATCCCTGATGTTCTTTACCAACTAGGCACTCACTCTTGCGGACTTGTCCCACCTCCCNTACGGAAACCTCCTCACAAAGAGCGGTAGCGATTTGCTCACCAACGAGGCTAAATTCCCAAATGTCGCGCGGTGGTGGAAGGATATCACCTCCAGGCCGAGCTGGCAGAAATTGGTCGCAGACGGAGGAATTAAATCCCAGGCGTAGATAGATAGATAAAAGAGAGCTGTACAAACCAAATGACTTGCCGTCGTACTGCAGATGTAAAATTGATATTTCTAGCACCACTTGCTCTCAAATCATTGTTATCAAGTCAGCTCAGTATCACGCCACTCGTGCCGCAAAAATCGTTCAAAGTGTCATTATTGCTGCACAATAGTGGGCAGAGTGGATGAAGTGAGGTATAGAGAAAATATTGTAATCCGCTCCATATTGAAGAGTCTCATGACCGTCGTCGCACGTTAGAGGTCATCTTCAAGAGGGCTAAGACCCTGGGCAGTACCGAGAAGCTGCTCGAACTGTAGCTTATAGCGCTCGACAAGGGGGCGGTCGAGCATGAATTTCTCAAACGCGGTAGGGTCCAGAGGGTACTCTGACAGAGCTATACGTTTTTGAAAATCAAAATCAACGCTAAAAANTAGTCTGCAAGCAAATAGACGTACGCTTGAGACCACTCGATTGAGGCGCACCGCCGCGGACACTCCACGCACCGCCAGCTTGAACCTCTTCAGAAAGGGGCCAGTTGAGGTAAAGCTTCGCTGCGGCGGGGTGCTTAGCTGTCTTGAAGATCGCAGCCCTCTGTGCCCAGAAAGGTACGAGGCTGAAGTCGGTCTCAGGTAATTGTTGGAAGAATCCGGAGCTGCCGTCTGAAAACCCAGTGTAAGTGGTGAATGTGAGAGCACGGTCGTTCACGCCTGCCATGACAGCGACAGGTGTAGCTGTTCCCCGGACCCATTGAATGTCCTGTGCGATGAACTGCTCGACAGCTTCCCAGCCATGTTGCAGAAGAAGACGGTAGAATCTATAGAAATCGTTAGCCGTTGTCGAGAGCTTTAGATCGTGAAAACTTACTGGAAGAGAACGGCATCGTCATCATTGGGATATGTCATTACAATTTTACCCTTCCATTTGGGATCCAAGTAGTCCACGAAATCCCTGGGAGCTTCCTCTTGCGTGGTCTTTGCAGTCGCGAACGTGTTGGTGAAGAAGTAATACGCGATTCCACTGGTATACAAATACTGGATCAGTAACGGGAAGCGTACTAACAGGCAGAGAAGATAAGCTACACGTAGGCACCGTCAGTGTCCTTGATGGTGTTGGGGATCTCTTTCCATGCCGCAGGTTTATAGTTAAGGAGCTACAACGTGCGTGCATTGGTACAACGATAATGGGTGCTCGACGTCCTAAAATATGCTTACGCGTCCTTCCTTTTTCCACCTAACAAAATCGTGCAGTGTTTGGAGATGAGCGACATCCACACCAGCCACTCCAGTCAGGTTCAAGGACCGATCAATGACGCTGTCGTGATACTAGATTTGTCAACGGATTCAATGTTCGAGGAAAAANTGGTGACTTGGTGAGGATAACATACTTTGGATAGGTCGACAGTGAGCGAGATATTCATGCCAGGGAATCGCTCCTCGAAAGCACTAGCAACGCCGTCCTGTTGGTTCTTCTCGTCACCCCCAGCTTTTACTACAAGCTGGCCTCCTTCGGCAAGCGCCAACTTGTAAAGTTCGTCCAGGGAAGACTTCTCAACGCCAACTCCGTAGCCTTTGGAGGGGACACCATGAACGAGGTGAATTGAGAGAAGAAGAGTCGCGACGAAGGACTGGAGACGCATGGCTGGAGATTTATGAACGGGAAGAGAAGGTGGCGATTCGATGGTCCTAGTCAGCGTCTCCAAACTGGTTTTTATACTTGAAGCCCGTATATCTTTCGCGTGGAAATGTGGCCACTTCTAGTTGCCCTCAAGCAAGATGACATATCCTGAGGAATGCAGTGATCATATTCCACGCTGCAGTTACAAACCGTCGTGAGTGATTAGATAAAACAAATGACAGAAAATACTGATGCTTACTCTTGCTTTGTGTTCCTCAAGGGGAAGAAACTTTCCCCATACATGATCGTCTTTCGTTCTTTCTGGAACTACAAATGGAAAGATTGAAAGCCCCCTGGATCGAATTCAAATAGACACACAAGCAATCCAGCGCATAGAGAAACGCATTGCTTTGTGCCAATAATACGTCAATCCGTGCCGAAACCTAGTACTTTCTATCAATATGTTAGCACTGATCCTTTGTATGGAAGGAAAAATGACGACGACAACTCTTTACGATCGAGGTACCTGTAACTAGTACGGATCAAATACCTCAAGTGGTATGTTTATCCTTATTCAGCGTGAGTGTGGTTTCAGGCTTCCGCATAGCCGTTTATCCAGAGAGCAGTTTACACGGCGATAGGAAACTGTAGTGCATATCATAAGGCTTGAGATGTATCAGAAGTGAAAGACTTGGCTTGAAATGAGTTGTATAAACTGATATTGATCATTGAATCGGAATAAGCAAAGGAAGCTGATTTCACGTGATGGGAAATTACGGACCGTTAAAAGTGTCGGCGGAGTCTGAAATGCCTCTCTGGACGCCCCATGATGGGCGTGCCCCGACACTCTCCCCCTCGCACTCTTGATCAAGAGTCCGGGGGTGTTGGCGGCTCAGTCCCCGCAAGGACTAAGTCGTCTAAACTCAAGCGATTTCACTGATGTTGCGATCGTCTTGGGGCTGCGACCTGAATGTATGTCTACTCTTTCACTTCCCAACAATTTCCTTACCTCTTTTCCAGTTCAAGTTCAGCGAGCAGAGTGGAGATGTCCTGAAAATCTCAGTACATCTTCATTACGGTGCAGTTTTCTGCGGCCAGCAGATCTCTGTATCGGGGGTGGTAAGTTCCTCTGATCTGTTGCTCTCGTTCACCTCGTCTCATTAAGGTTAACAGACAGAAATGTTACCCATCATGGAGCACCGTCCGTAGTGGATTTTGTTCTATGTATCACCTGCATAGTGCCATCTAGGCATTGTGTGGGATCACACATCAGCCTTCAGGCTGGTCTGTGAGAATACTTCTGCAGTCCGCTGCAGAAGAGTCGATCAAATCAATTATCCCAGACCGCCTCCAGTCAATATCTCTCGCCTTGTATCACTGTCAGGACAATGTAATAGTGGAACGAGGAGTTCATAGAAGACGTTGATAGATGCTTTATTATTGTACGCCTCAGCTACGAAGGTCTCGCAATCTGAAGCATCCAAACAACTGTTTCGTGTGATTTTGACGCCGTAGTCGTCTCCGCAATAGCTTCTCCGTCAACATCTTAATCATGAAGAGAGGCATCGGGTTCTTGCCCCAAACTCTCTGCCCTCGGAAGCTCGACCCCCACGAGACTTGAGAGTTAAGACGCCAGCTTGTAGCATGCTTAGAATAGCGGCTCAAAGACAGAAGGGACTCGTCTTCACGTCACTCAATACAATTCAGTCCTTTGTACTCTTTGCAAAAAACAACTAGTAGTGATCATTCTGACGCGCCCGAGAAGCGCCAGGCCAAAGGCATAATACGGTACAACACGCGTTACAAGACAATACATAACAAGACATGGTCAAAGGAGGGGGGAAACATAGCAGCAAAAACATAAGAAAAATCGTTCATCATCATCATCATCGTCGTGAGAGCAACACGAAGGTTGTCAAAAGTACACCCGCCAGTCCCCCAAGAACACCAACGACGGCCCATTTGGTGTAGTCTTCATCCCAGTCCACACCAGCGTGGAAGGTGTAGAGGGTGATGGCGACGAGGAACGCCAGGATGGAATACGCGAGGAAGACAGCTGGAAGAGATACAAGTACATGTCGAGTCTAAGTATCTTRTGAGTTTCAGCCACCAGAATAAAGAAAGTACACTCACAGAATACACCAACAGCCCTTCGCCTCCGATCCCTAGATCGGCTCTRTTCACTTTAAAAACCACGAGGATGTACGAAGCGATGGAGAACGCCGCGAAAAGTACCGCAACAAGTCCCGCGAGACGAGAGACAGGGTCAAGGCCTGAGAGGGAAAGAAATGTCACCGACGTGCTCAAGACTATTGCAGCCTTTGCGAACGCACGAATTCAGACGAACCACGTCGCCAAAGCAAGTGGAGGAGACGTACCACGAGACATGTAGATGCACCCACCATCACCATCGGAATCGCGTTCGTGATGCGCAAGGATTCGGGGTCCCGGAAGAGGTTGGATCGGTTGAAGAACATGTAGGGAATGCCGAGGCAGGCGCAGGAGACGACAAAGTCAGAGATGATGCGGGCGATGCCTCTCTTCCTAGGCCGCAAATTGGGTGCGTTGGACGAGGCGTCYTCTGGCAAATCTTTCTCTGGTCGGAAATGTTGTTGACGCCATTGTGCTGGAAGACATTATCAGCCCAACAGAAAGGCTAGTTTGCAAGCCAGGGCAACTCACCGACACGCATCAATACCCTAGAGACAACTCTGGTGTGAACGACAGCCTGGAGATTAGGATCTGTCTGGTTATCTGTACAACGGGTAAGTCACTGTATCACGTCTCGACGCTGCTGTTACACACCTCCCAAAGATCTGAACAGCGCAGTCAACTCTTGACATTCATCTTGAGTGAACGGCGGTGGAACCGTACGTTCCGATGTCAACAGACGATCTATCAAGGTGATCAGTCATGGATACACGAACATATACCAACATTCCTCACCTGTCCAAGACCAAGTCAACACATCCATCGCCTCCGTTCTAGCTGCGAACGGAAGACTAACGTGCGCGGGATGCGATTCCATGAAGCACCAATATCTGTACCCCATATCCAGCGCTACAGTTTTCAATCAGCCAAAGCAAACAGAGAAAACGGTGTTGAACGTACCATCCTCCTCGATAATCTTACCCTTCCTCGGTCCACCCTTCTTTCCCTTTCCCTGCTCCCAGATAACATCGGCTTTAACCTYCCTCTTAGCGTGATCCACCCAAAACTTCCTCTCCCCCTTCTCGCCCCGAATCCACAACTCGATGTTGTTCTTTCCCCAGCCGACGCTCGAAGTAGCGTGGAGATCGAAGTAGGCYGTGATCCCAGTCGAGCTTCTTGGGGTCTTTGAGGTCGACGTCGGCGGTGGTGCGCAGGGTGGGGTGCACGTAGTAGATGGTGCCATCAGGAAGAGCGTACTCGATCCATCCGAGCTGGTGCAGACGAGAGGTGTTGGTAGCGACAGGGAATCCGTTCGCGGCTCCGTTGGTGAGGTAGTTCTGTCCTCGGGCGTGGCCGTTCAAGAGAGGTTCGGTTTCGCTATATAATGGTGTTAACAAGATGTGTTGAGTACAAGTGGATATAGACGTACGAGATTGTATGGGTGGATGCACCGGGAGCTTGAGCTGAAGGCGGTGGAAGAAGACTTGCAATAGAAGGGATGTGATGTAACGGGCGTCTGGATATTGTATCACATTTAGCTGTCGTACGAGGTGAAATGAAACAAAGGCTCTTACATAGATGCATCCGAGGAAACACCGACACTAGGCTGCGGCATAGCGCTAGGCCTATTCTCGCAGTCAGACAAAACGGTAGAATGAAGAGGAGGCAACCAGAAACATACCCAGCAGCAGGAGGATCAGCGAAAGGATCTTCATTGTAACTATAAAACAGAGTTAGAAGCGTATCCCTCGGAGAACGTAGATAGTTGACTTACCCATGTCCGTGCTGCTCGACGGCCTTTCCTTTCTGATCACCTTCCCTCCAGATATCCTGTTCACTCCAACCCTGTATCGGCTTCACTTCGACAATCGGGATAACGCGTTCGGGGGTCTCGTAAGCATCGACCATGTACCCTGGCATCATAGGCGTAGCTGGAGACGGCGACGGTTCCAATCCTGGTGGCGCAATTGGACCATCTTGCTCGACAGCGGCTTTGAACTGCTCTGGAGGAGTAGGCGCAACGGCAAGCTCAGCGTCGGAAGCCTAGGGTCGAAATAGTGCGGAGCTCGATGACGCCAGGATAAGGTGTAGTGGGGGAAATATGGGTAGGAGAGAATGGCGTAGGTGAGCGCGGTACTTCGTCGGGGATCATCTCGGGCTCAGGCATGGAAGGAGCAGCCGGTGAAGCTTCAGGCATCGTTGGTTCAGGAGCCGCAGCAAGTTCAGGCTCTGGCATAGAAGTCGTAGGCTCTGAGACAACGGGGGGAGCTGGTGACGGTGTCGGTGGAATCTCAACGATAGCAGGCTTCTCTCCGTGCCCATCGTCCGTTCTCCCTGCAAAGCTGACACTCATCTCATCAGGCTCGTCCACAAACGCACCCGGACCTTCTGCTGTGTCGAGAACAACGTCGTGTGTAGGCGCCGGCGAAGGAACAACCTCGTTGGCAAGCGGTGATGGCCCGGTCTTCTCTTCAGGTTCGCTCAAAGCAGCAGCTTCGCGCATTGGAGATTCAGCGATGGGACTAGGTAGGTGATGCTCTGGGTTGGAAGCAACAGAAAGAGCAGCAGGGGTAGTGTCGAGGCGACCACTGCCGTTGGACGAAGAGCCAGCTTCGGGAGTAGCAGGGGTGGATTCGGAGGTATGATTAGGGGCGGATTCAGAGACGGAACTCTTTCGCGGAGCAGCAGAGTCGGAGACGGACGCTTTCCGCTTCGACTCAGAGGAGGATCTCCCACCGATAGAAGGTGAGTTTCCCTCCTTGCTAGGTGTTGGAGAGGTACTACGACCAATGGACCACACAGAGGAGCTCCGTCGCATGGCAGAGCCNATCCGCGCTCGGAATGATTTGGCTGGTGAGGGGGAGCTCATCTCGAAGTATTGGAGAGGGAGATGAGCGAAATGAAGAAAAAAGAAATGACAAGCGAAGTGAAAAAGTTGGTATGAAAGCAAGAGAGGAGCAGTCACGGCCGTGTCCTTAATATATGAGCCTGCCTGGTGGTTACGTTGAGGTGCGGAGACACACCCTAAGAACGAGGGTGATGATTATCGCGTTCGTGCAACGAGGCTGATGAAGAGTCGATGCAGCGTGGATCGAGGTGAGTACAACAACACCTTCCAGTTGGCTCAAACTCTCCGTTTCGTAGATGATACGCGAGGTGTACAGGATTGAAATTCGAACGAAAACAAGAAAAAATGAGGCTTAGGCCGACGTAAGAAGCCTCGTTGTCGCCATGAGGCACAAGACACGATGGGCCTGGATAACAGATATTAAAGAGGGAGATGGGTAATACATCAACATCTCGCACGATGGGAACTGTAAAAGAGGCTATCTTACTGGACGGCTCAAGAATCTTTTGTCCAGAATAGGTTCGAAGAGGGTTATGTATGAACGCGACGCAGAGTTCTTCTGGGAGCATTCTGGGAGGAACGTGTTTTCGATAAATAGTTCGGGCACCATTCCACAAATCCCTTTGGAAGCCCCTTATGCCCGGGCACGCAGCGCGTTCAAAGGCARAGTTCATAYAAAATACTCTAGATCTTCGTGTCTGATTTGGTGAAATCGTCGCAYCGGAAAGCTAGTACAGGTCAGTCGATAGTACCAACATGTTTTGTGTACTAACTAGCACATACCTGCTCGATAACGGAAGGTGTATAGCCTCTGGGCTTGGCTTACAGAAGGTGCAAATGATAGCTTCTTGAGATCGTGGCTTCGCGTGTTCAAGCGGAGGCAAACATTGACTTCACAATACAGACATCTTCAGAACTTTGAGATCTTAAAATTAAATGAATTAGCACCCAGAGAATAGAGATTAAGATAGACCATACTGCGTTAMTCAATGCGGAGCTCTAGGCCGCTCTATCCCACTCTTGGAGGCTTCGACTTGACGCGTTCTTAAATGCTATTAATGGAAGTTGAACAACAGAAAGTGCAGTTAAGAATCTCTCGACGTATACAAGTGAATATCGATTGAAAGTACGTGAAGGATCATCGTGGTCAAGACCAAAGACGTTCAGAAGAATTTACCAGATCGTTGCAATTGGTCCACGAGGCAATACCTCGGGTCATTCTCGGGATCGATATCACGTGCGAAGGTGTACCTGAACTTGAAAACGTTGGCGCGGTTTACAGACGACAAGCTCTCATTTTTTGATAGTTATTTCAAACCCTACAACAGTACTTCATAGGGCTACAATATCCCGTTGAATTCTTGCCCGACTTCCATGGGCTCCTCGGCTGGTGTTGGAGCCTTTTTCGGAAGAGATGCTGAAGGGGAACGACTAAGATACTTTTAAACCTGTATCTTGACTTCTCCGCCAGACCCTAGCTTCTGCCAACTAGGACGAGAGGTGATATCTTTCCACCAGCGCGCCACGTTTGGAAACTTGTCCTCATTAACAAGGAAGTCGCAACCAGTTCTCGTCAGAAAGTTGCCATACGGAATGTGAAATAGGTCTGCGAGAGTGAACTCCTGAAATTGTAGCATCAGGGACCAGGAAAAGAGTGTCGCTGTGGTAGAAACACGTACATTTCCAGCAAGGTATTTCGTCCTTGAAAGTAGTGCTTCGTAGCCGGCAAGCTTCCCTTCGAGCTTCGCGAGCAATTCAGCGACGAGAGTCGTATTTGTCTCTCCTCCTCTTAGACTGAGTGAAAGGTCTCGATCGTAGTATTTACCAAGAATCAAGAAGACACCTACGGGGCAACGAACTTCTCGTACACGATAGTGTTTACGGCGGGATCAAAGTTGAACGCCTCAATGCTGACAGCCTGCTCAAATAGAGCAGTAGCCTTGAGATCGGAGGTAGGAGGTATGAGGGGAGTCCCTTGGGATGCGTATTTCGTGGCAATATAGCGACAAATCGCACGCGATTCAAAGAGGATAAATCCATCCTCTTCCTCCTGAAGTGCTCCTTAGTATGGTAGGCAATAAATATACTTGAAATTAAGGCTTACGATGTATGGAACTTGACCGAAGGGATGTTTGGCTACAAAATCCGGGGACTTGTGCTCGCGTTCAACAGGATTGACTTCGACCAGCTCGAAAGGCACATCTTTCTCAAGCAGTGTCATTACAACACGCTGACCGCAATTCGATTTCGGGAAACTATGCAGCTTCAGAGGCATTTCAAACACGGAAGATCCAGAGTCGGTGGGTGAGGGATAGAAGGTAAACGTGATCGATGCCCGGTATTATATACCTGAGAACGCGGCAGGAACGAAGGTGATTTCCAGCCGATTGGAAGACCTCGAAAACGTGTCTAGATGCTTCTGTTCCTATCCTTCATTTTCACGAGCTTCTATGCATGAGTATTAAAATCGTTAGCATATCTGAGGCATAGAAAGACCGCGAAACATACCTGGCACGAACTGTAACAAGTTGACTCAAGTTCGACGTGTGATAGTTGTGAATCGCAGGACCAGGAGATCCGTATTTTATAGCGGGAAAATTGGTGGTCGAATCATTGGAAACTTTGGGAAAGGTGGGCGAGTGGTCGACAAGAAATGGGTGCCACATCAGTAAATATATTAGTACAAATCTGGGATCAATCCATACGGAGTCGAATTTGGAAAATTCCGTTGTACCATAAATGGACGATGGAAACGCACTCTGGCATTGTCGAAGAACGCCAAACATGACCAGCATGATGAGGACTCAGGAGTGAGGAGGTAATGAAGAGTCACGGGGAAGCTACTAATTGACGGATGTTTCCGCGTTTGTTCCGATGCTCGTACCGCGGGCCCTTCTTCAGCTTTCATACCACCACCTCGACAATGATGCGTCAAACTTCCCAAAGGCCACTATACTTACTCAACACGAATTCGTTGACGACTATGCTCAGGAATGTCTCTTTAATACGAGAGGAATCCGTACCTAGTAAGGGGTCATTATTTCAGGCTTGATGATGGCGTTTTTTGGCGAGGTGTTCTTATCAACATTTTTCTAAGACGAAAGCTTCTAGAGAACCCCAAACCGAGCTGTAAAGCCCTGTGATTTTCAGGAAACACTCTAGCTCGTGCCCTATCGTGTCCCTAGCGGAATTTTCCTTCCTCCGACTCACAAAATGACTCGACTCAGCGCCCAGCCTAGCTATATAAACTGGAGGAAATTCCAAGAAACGTCCTTCCCATGGATCCCCTTGACCATATCTTGAATCCTCCCCGGTACACCACGGAAGTGGGTGCTAGGGAAAGAATTGTTGACTATACGCCCAACGGCGTCTACAACAAGGTATCCAACGGCATCGGCGTCGTTCTGTTCAACCAGGAGCATACCGTCGATGTTCCTTCGTATGGATTCCAAGGAGCCATTTCGGGGTCTGTTAGTCTACTCGACGCCNAGAAGCTCAAAGACATTCTTGAAGTCTCTGTAAAGGTAAGATACATTCCACCGTATCTACTCGTCTAAGTGTTACTCATCATCGTTGCTCTACAGTTTCACGGCAAAGCAGATATCAACATCTCTGGGAACGTCGTCGCTTCCAAGACCATATCTCTCTTCGACATAGAGCAGGTTCTATGGAAGACGAACGGAGTTTCGTCCTGTTTACCACAGCTCAGCTTCGCCTATTGATTCCCCGCTGCATTCACTTCTGGGACCGATGGCTTGGAGCGACCTCTGCCATTGTTCTTTGTGCTGGGATACTCAGGCGCCACGGATATCTATGTCAGGTGCAGTTACGGTCTGACGGTGGTTGTCGTAAGGAAAGGTTTGTTGACGAGGACGACAAACAAGTGAGTGCAGTTCATGCTTCATTGATCGAGGGATTGCTTATCATCTCGTAGAGTCAATATACCTCTTATGTACCGCCTTCGCAGTCGTCCTCCCGGTGCTCAGTGAGCCAAGCATGGATGCATGGAGAGGTTTTTCGTCGGTCATCAAATTCCAGCCTCGCAAGAATCCTTCGACGCTGACGGATATCACCTACCTTATGTTCGGCTCAATCCACCAGGGGCAAGATAGCGTATTGACGATGTAAATACACTGCTATTAGGCTGACGGAAAGAGTAATAGTAGGATCGTAGCCTTGCTCCTTCTCGCCGGGCGACTATTCCTAGAAAGCCCTGGCAGGCTCACCTGACGCCTGGACAGAACATCATTGAATTCGCGACCAGTCGCATCTTGCTTCGTCACGCGCTTCTCATTGATAGAATGGGATGCAACATGGGGATTTTTGGAGCCGTTTCTCCCGCCGAAGTTGTCCCTATCTCTCGTTCTCGTCCTTGGCCTTCCAACTTCGAGGTCAGCAGGTCTGCGCAGAGACGTCAGGGAGAAGGCCACCTCGCTGGAAATATCTCCAACGCAGCGTCATGGCTTGGACTCTGAACGGTATAAATGCTCCTCCTTTCGAAGGGAGAGAGGCAGTCAACATTCGACAGAGATTTACTCATCCCAATCGTACGTGCTCACAACTCCATATCAATTACGAGCCAGTGTTGGCTAACGCTTGTGCATTTAGGTCGGTCGTCTTACTCTGAACTTAACGTACGCCCTGCCCTGCGATTGACCCGTTCCGTGCTGGTCTCGAGATGATCGCTAACGTCGACCGTAGATGCAGCGCTTCCTCGCCGGTGTCACCGATGCCGTTGTCAACAGTCATGGATGGAAGAAGTTCTTGAACCCAACCGTCACCCGCGGATCCACTGCCTGGCCCCGCGACTCGGGCGACCAGGAGAAGCACGGTGTGCNGCTATGACTNACGACGGGGAGATGGAGATCGAGGGCACCGTCTACCACAAGTTCCAGATGCAGGCGAACGCCGGCAACAAGAACCCCTCTACTATCAAGAATTGGCGCTCGAAGGCGGAGGACGGCACGCACGACGTCATGGCGGACGTGTTGGTCCCCAAGGACGGAGACAAGGCCGACGTCGAGGCCGCTCTCAACAAGGCTCACAAGGGAGTTCAGGGTGCTCCCCATGTACACACCGCTCGCGCGCAAATGCCGTTTGTTGATTACGTCGAATATGTAAATTGTATCTGGCTTGTCTCTCAATCGTTGTTTGAACGTAACCTCCGAACGCTGTCACGGTGGTTGAAAACCTGGCTTGTGGCGTGAAGAAATTATTTTCATGCGCTTGATGTAATTTGAGGCTGCGGCCCGCTACGGAAAAGGCTGTGTAAGCCTTTTCGCTTATAAGAGGGCCATCCTGGTTGGCTACGGACCTCAGCCTACTTTGGTATGCTTCGCCTTGGGAGGGCGAGCCCCGTCGTCTTTAACAAGTTCAAAGCTCCCGCTTCTCCGCGAGCGTTATTCTCTTCCCTCCGGAGCTCCATCTCCACAACCCGTTCGCTGCGAGGTCGCGCCTTCTCCTCTATGAGCGAGTCTCCAAACGACCTCTACGACTATACTTCTGGGCGTTGGGTGTAAGTCTCATAAGAGCGCATAGATATCTGACATGTSATCTCTATAGTTCAGCTACAACGACGCTCTTCGTCACAAGGAGCGGAGGGTCGCCTTCGATGTCGACGGGTTGTGTCGACTYGCAGCGGAGTCTGTTCATCAAAGTCCTACGGATGTCGTCACCATATCCAAGCTCGCTGAGGGTGGGTTCAACCGCACCTTCGTCGTCGCTCTGCACGATGGTCGGCAGGTGGTCGCCCGGGTTCCCTACCCCATGACGGTCCCTGACTACTACGCCGTCGCCAGCGAGGTGGCCACTATCGAGTACCAGCGGTCCTGCGGGATCCCTGTCCCTGAGATATATGGGTACTCGGCCGACTCGAAGAACGTCGCTCGAACGCCGTACATTCTTATGCAGTTCGTTCACGGCCCAAAGCTCAGCGAGGTCTGGCCCAGCCTCGGGGACGAGCAACTCATCTCCGTCGTCCGCCAGCTCACTCAGATCGAATCACGCATGATGTCTCAGCCATTCCCCGCTGGCGGGAGCCTGTACTTCACCRAAGACCTCGACAAGGTCGCCCCAGGGCTGGGCGTGCCTCTGGAGGACAGGCGTTTCTGCGTCGGCCCGGACACGAAGTTGGCGTACTGGTATGGCAGACGGGCAGGGCTCGACGTAAATCGAGGACCATGTATGCCGCTCTCCGCCTCTTTATTATCACGCCCTCGAACTAAACGGTATCTATAGACAATAGCGCCGAAGCAGCTCTCGCAGCAGCCGCGCAGAAGGAGATTGCCTACCTAAAGCGCTCCGGACAACCGCTCCTACCGCTGCGGCGCGAAAGGCGGCCTAGCTACAAGTACCAGCAGCAGTCGCCGTCGGACCACATCGAGAACTTGGAGCGCTACCTCACCATCACGTCGTCGCTCGTTCCTAGGGACCCCGCTTTAAGTCGGTTCTGCATCCGCCATCCAGACCTCCACCCGAACAACATCTTTGTGTCATGCTCGCCCGGCTCCGACTGCAAAATTGTCAGCGTGTTCGACTGGCAACATACCTCTATTCTGCCCATCTTTCTCCTCGCCGGCATTCCCGAACGCCTCCAGTACCACGCAGATGGCGCGTCGCAGTCTATGGCGCCGCCCTCTCGACCGGAGAACCTCGACAAGATGAGCGAAGGTCAGCGAGCCCGCGAGGAGTATCACTACCGTTCTCGCCTCGTTCACTATCTCTACCTCACCAACACGAGGAAGTGCAACCCGCTCCACTACGCCGCCTTTACGGACCGCCTGTACGCGCTCCGTAGGCGACTCTTCCTGTACGCTGGTGGCCCGTGGGAGGGCGAGACTTCCGACCTGAAGGCTGCGCTTATCCAAGCCACGAACAAGTGGGAGGAGCTTACGGGTGGAGGCGTGCCGTGTCCCCTCGAGTTCGATGCCAAGGACTTGGACGAGACGGCGGTGCTAGGCAAAGAACTGAGCGAAGCGACCAGGGGCTTCGACCGCTTACAGTCCATGCACGACGTCGGGGAGGAGGGCTGGGTACTGGTTGAGGACTACGAGCGTGCCGTGGCTTTCTTCAAGGAGTGCAAGGAGGAAGCATTGGCCGGGGCTCAGTCGGCGAAGGAGCGGGAGGAGATTATGGGTCACTGGCCGTGGGACGACATGGACGAGGATATGTATATGTAACGACGCGTGCTAGATATTTTGTCCTGCTCTGTCTCATCTGTAAATTGTATATACATGCCGGTCGCCCTCGTTCGTCCAGCTGCAGCTGCAGGAAACACCTTGCAGAGGAGGAACGCGCAGTGTGTTACTTGTCGCCGTGCCGATCTCGGCACCTCGGCCGTGGCCCGGCCGGATGGGCTGCCGAAGCTACGAGCTGTCGATTCGATATACTCGCCCACACGGCCTGAAGTAAAGGCGTAAAGCTGAAGCTCGGCCCAGAAGTCGACTCGGTCGCCTGAACCAGAAAATCCGACCGCCCGGGGACCCGGCCAGTAGACAATGTCTAGTGGACATGTCACGAACCTCGGCATACAAGTAGTCTTTGTC
>LBLO01000789.1:0-16234 GCA_004354395.1 Chondrostereum purpureum | reverse complement strand
CAATAACCCGTCCTTTTCCCTCCACAATTGCTACAAAGTTTGTCGTCAAGCGTTAACGCCGGTACTGTGCCCGCCCCACTTCCACCGTTTAGCAATCTCGCCCGCAAGACTTGGATCTCTGCCTGGAGGGCGTGAAGCTGGGCAGCAGATGATAGCTGCGTCTTCTCCAATAGTCGTTTGAAGTTTGTAATCTTCTTGGAGTGAAATGTGGATATGTTGGCGAGGAGCTTCCCTAACTCTTCGTCCCCATCCTCGTCTCCGTCTTCAGTAATCATCTCCAACCCATCGTCGTCTCCTCCACCCCATGACGAGGGCGCACCGAAGAAATGGTGATCAGGGCTCTCGTGGTGGTGGTTCCCATTTGCTACAGTGAGCGCAGTGGAGCTAAGAGAAAGATATGCTGGAGAATCCGCAAGTAATCTTGGGTGCTCAGGGGAAGAGATGTCTGCAGGCTCTGTCGATGATCTCTTCGCTCGAGGAGGTGTTCGGTGGAAGCTAAGGGNTCGGGNAGGAGTACCTTTGGGCGTCGTTGTGGAAGTCTTTACAGCCTTAGATGGCGTTGTAACACTAATAGAAGGGGATCCTTTTGGAAGTGGAGATGGTTGGGATACCACTCTCGCTCGTGAGGGCGTTGGAGCAGGTGAAGGTTGCGAAACAACTCTTGCGCGTGAAGGCGTAGTTGTAAGTGAATTTGAGTTATCCTCAGAGCTGGAGGTCGTTTTGGAGGGCACCTTAGATGTAGTGCTATAGGGGGATGTGCCAGAACTAGTGCGCACTAGGGATCGCCTGTTGGAAGATATAGATACAGGTGCACGAGGCTTAGGTCCACTCCCTGGGGCACGAAACGAGCTGGGCAAAGGACTGGGTGATAATGGACCCTTTACTCTAGAGCCTGTGGTCGTAGAGCTGACAGATTCAATGGATGGAAAAGTCTGCGGGGKCGCAGATAGTCTCCTGTTCCCTCCAACAGAAGAGCTCATAGATGACAGCGAAGGAATTGCAGTGGTGGAGGCTCGTTTCACCTTCAGCTTYGCTGGCGTAGCAGCAGGTCGCGGTGCGTTCGTATGAGCCGTCGACATAATTGCGATTAGTTTACGTAGCCTTCACTTTGCCGCGCGGTTCTTACCGACACGTAAATCCCTTTTGAAACGAATTAGAAAATTTATAGGTTACTTATAGCCAGTATATCCAATCCTATAAACAAGAAGTAAGGCAAATTGGGGAAGAAAAACGCGTGAACTGAGTCGGCGGCGCGTGTCGGTGAATATTGTACTTGGTGGTTGGTGGTGAAGTCGATTTGAAAGTCCGCCACTTACATCATCTACACATCAAGTTGTGTGGCGTTGTAAACTTCATGTCAAGAATCAGACTCAGCATAACTACTACTCAAGCACTAATGCTGAGTAAGTATATTCACGCTCCTAAATCTTATAGCTTGAGGGCTTCAGCCATGTTGGTTTCTAATTAGAAGGAGGATATTCTGAGATACGCATAGCGATCATACAAGAATCATAGACTACCATAAATCATTATCTATATCAGTCCATATCTGGCCATAATGCATATTCACTATAAGGCATATCATTAGGTACCTATTTTCCAACTATCAAAGTGCCGCTGGTTTTATTTTTCATAGTCGAAACATATGAGCATGGTAAAATTCAGTACATATATGGTATAATGGACACTAATTACACAAGTTGTGGTACGACAAGAACGGGACCTACTAGTTGGAGTTAGCTCTCCAAGTCTGACCGACGTCCATACCCTCCCACTGCATCTCTAGAAAGCACAGGGAATGCGCGGCGGTTGAACGACTCTGACGGAAGATCCATAAGATCCTCCAGGATACGTTGGTTAACTAGATTGTTATGATTTTGTATCGGAAGCCAAGGATGAAATTGCAAGGGGGTATTAGGAGATTTTGAGGATGTTGATCCCCCGGTGCTCCCCCTAGACAATCGGGGCCCAGCCGATAGAGGAGTAGGAACAGTTGGTCGACCACGAGCCTCCACTGTTGAGGACTCGTGCCCAAGAGTATCTTGGGACTGTAGAGAAGGAGCGGGAACGGATAGTGGGGGAGCTGATGATGGGCGCCACACGGAGTGGAGTTCACTAGTACCGGAGACCGAACCTCTCTGGCTGGGGAGCAGACGTCTTGGGGTCTTCGACGAGTGTTTACTCTTCCCCTCTGAGGTAATGTAAACGCATTTACTTCCGCGAGANCTACAACGATTGCATGTTGGACGTTCACCCGAGCACTACACGCGAGATCCAAATGAGAACAGTGCTGCCTAGAAACAACGTGCTCGCTCACCTTCATTTTTCTCATACGACARTTCTCGCAGGCCTGGAGAGCTCTCAAACGGGCAGGACCAGGATTGGGGAATGGC
The DNA here is from genome assembly GCA_004354395.1 of Chondrostereum purpureum. Lineage (NCBI taxonomy): Eukaryota > Fungi > Basidiomycota > Agaricomycetes > Agaricales > Cyphellaceae > Chondrostereum > Chondrostereum purpureum. The sequence goes on along the minus strand of LBLO01000789.1, from coordinate 13,841 downwards.
ATATGCAATGGCAAGGACGAGGACGGTGAGCATGGGGTATTAATGGAATCCTGTGGGCGCTGCGCAGCAAAATCCGTAGTCTCTATACTAAGAGCCTGGTTCCATGGATTATTCAAGGAAGGATGAAATAGAGATGAATCGGGCTCGGACATCCGTGCATTTTCCCAGTGGCCAAACATCTGCCCCGGATAGTCGGAGCTACTCCCAAGCTCGAATTCCGGGGACAGGAAGGAACCGTCCGGTGGTTGCAAAAGGTTCCCGTCTTCACCCTGCTGAAAATGATTCCCAGAGGACGAAGGTCTTGAGAAATTTGAGCAGTCTGTAGGGTTCGAAAGCCCATTTTCGTTGAATGATGATGGCTGGTGGAATGGGAAAGAGGTGGGCAGGTACGCCGGGGGGTAGGTCGGCGTTCTCGCGCCGCATTCAGTGGCAGGAACGAATCCTGAATCGTCGGCTTGTTGTTGCGGCATTTTCTGCATTGCCTCAGACGGGACTTTTAAGAGGGAAGAAAAGACCGGAAGCTCACGATTTCAAGAGATGGGAATTTAAGGAGTTTTGAACGATGTGAAAAAGAAGATCTCTCCTTCGAGATGAAAGAAAGAGGGATGACGATGGATAATAAAAGACATTCTCTTGGTCTAGAAATATCCCATCTGAAACGATTGGCAGTGGATCTCAAGGGCCGACGAGCCTCGGACGAGGATCGTTCAGGATCGCCACACTTTAGCGACTCGAATGTGACGTAGAACGAAATATGATAACCGGAAGATCACTGGGACACGCGAGTGCGAACAAGGAATTCCAATCAAGGTCTGATGGCAAATCTCGTTGAACAGCGAACCTGCTCAAAAATGATCAAAACGGCCGCTGGAAATTAGATAGACGCCACAAGAAGCTACGAAGTACCTCAAAAGAAAAATCCAGCTACAAGTATTGAGAAAAGGCTTTATTGCACGCGTTGACGTCTACGAATAATAACCTGTACTGCCTCTAGAGTTCATAATAGAGGCTAAAATGCTGTGACCAGTTTAGCCGGAAGGTAGCCTGAGGACGGTCTTTGGGGCCCTCTTTGGGTTTGCGCATATGTATGCTCACAGGATCAGCGTTTCAAGAAGTTGTCGGTGAACTAAAATCCGATAACGGTGCTTGAGTTGCATCAGTCGAGAACTCTAAAAGTTAGGTATATGAACACCGTCGCCGCCAGCAATAAGCGCACAAGAATAATTTCCCTTCTGGTTACAGGGCTCATAGGGTGGTGCCTCTTACTTCGACTGTATAAGTACAATATCACAGGAACTTGGTACCAGGGCCAGAAAATCCAAACATAGGAATTGTATGCCTACATGTCGAGTGCAAATCTCAAGTTGGAGGTGCAAACAAATCCAGATTCTTAGTGAACCAATCAAACATCCAATAAAATANNGATGTAAAGAAACAAATAAAGCTATAGCGTATCGTTGTCTACGCCCTCCTCCCCTCCCCTCCAACAGTCTGAGCGAATCTGGCTAACTTCATCTCTATGTCCCCGATATCTTCCATCATAGCATCATGCTTCGCTTCAAGCTCATCCAACGTCTGGTCCTCAAAGCTGAGACTAGGTTGCAAGAAACGACTCATAGTCTGTGTACTGTTCACCGTGAGAAGGCTAGTCGACATTCCCCGCTGCGCGGAGAACATCCCTGACATTGTCATAGTTGGGGTGGCGCTCCTCCTGGACAGCATGGACAGTGCTGATCCAGGCCGCGGACTGGGACTTGGACTGGGTGGAGCATCTGACTCTCCAGTGTCTGTATCTACATCTTCTTCGGGAGAAGACATCCCAAATCCTACGTCCTTAGGAGGGGGTATGATCTGAATAGGCGCAGGAACCATTTTGAGTTTGTTGGAGAGAGAGCCTGATCGTGAACGAGTAGCAGTGCCGAAGGATGGTAAGCGTCGAGGTTTTCGTCCGCTTTCCAATATCTTTTTATGAGCACTCATCCCGACACAGTCTAAGAGTTGCTTCATTGCTTCCCTATCGGTCACCTCTCTTCGCCGTAGAGTGCCATTTGTCCGAGGAAGAGTCTGGAAAGGTGTGCGGGAGGCAGCAATGTAGTTCCTCACTGGGGTACTAAATGAGTGGGGTGCCGGCGTTGCAGACGGTGGAGCGAGGAATGGGGTGGATGCTGTAGACACTTTGGAGGAAGGMGGCCGGGTTGGTCTGGGGGTCTTCATGGTGTCTTGGCCAAAGGCGGACATGTCGTCGTCGCTCTCGTCAGCGGAAGGGAAAGCATCCACCGGAGGTCCCCAAGAGAAGCCAATAAAAGAAGTCCCCCGTGAGAGGGATGCCTCCTCAGCGGGAGAGGGTGAGCTGTGGAGAAAAGACAGACCAGGAGAAGATCCGCGAGATGATTGGAAGAGAGCAGAAAAAGCAAAACCTTGGGACTGGGGGTCCGTCAAGTCGGGATCAAACTCGCCAGGTTGTGGATCGCCGTATGTGAATTGAGGTTTATGAAGGCCGATGGGTGCAGTTTCTGTTCGAGATATCGTTAGTCTCAAGGAAACAAATTCCATGGCATACGCGTACGAGAGGACAATGTCATCCATGAGACGCCTTCGAATACAGCATGCTCAGTAATTTCGCTGATGTGATGTCGCCCTAGTCGGAATTCGGCGTTCGTTAAGAGTCTGGGATGAAAGGGACGTTGGAAATTGGCGTAGGTAAAGAAACGAATGATGCGTACTTGCGGAGGAAATCTTGGTATTCTAGGGATATGGGTATCTTGTGGGGAAAGCGTAACGAACGCTAGACAACCCTCGGTGATCAAAGACTCAAGAAGAACAGAGTGGCTTACAGCATGGTCAATTATCTTAGCATAGGTTCTACGAATATCTTCGGCAAAGAAGGGGGCAATACCATAAGCCATTTCGTATAGCATTGCTCCCAGACTCCACCAGTCAGTTTCAAGCCCATAGGTGTCGTTATCTAGTTTAATTGTGTCCTCCTCCATTTCATAGGCAACGAGAACCCGTTCATGCATCTCAAGAATCTCGGGGGATATATAGTCACACGTTCCACATGGCACTGTGCAATACTTGCGGGAAAGCCGCTGACTTCCGTCTTCATCAGGAGAGAGAAGAGGAGCAGCAGAACCGAAATCTATCAGGAGGATATGGGCAGTCGGAGTCAAAACAAAGTTGTGCGGTTTGATGTCTCTGTGAACAAATCCTTGTGAATGACACCAGTGGATTGCGCTCACRATCTGCGGTGTCCACCAGCGCAGATCATCCTCCAGAAGACGACCTTCGTGAGGGCTAGASTCCATAACATCCCATAGTGTCCCGCCGTCAGCGTAATCCATGACAAGACAGAGGTGCGTAGGTGTTTGATATGCACAGAGCAAATGAGGAGCCCAGGGAGAGTTGAGCTTGTGGGATTGCAACAAGATATCACGCTCAAATTGAGGCGAGCATTGCTGAGAAGTACGGTTATGAGCTTTATACTAGCAGATAGCGAGAACAATTGTCCTACGTCGCGTGTTCTCAAGGCAAAGTGCTTCTCCGTAGACTTGCGTACATACACGCGACCATCGAGACGACAATTCACAACATGGATCTACCAGAGAGGGTTCAAGAATTAAGTAAAGCATGCTGGTCATAACTCACGATTCCAAATTGACCATGATCTAAGGTGCCCACTATTGCTAAATCTCTGTTGTTAAATCTGAGGGTATCGATTTCCGTAGTTTTGGCTATTCTCTACATCAGTTATGATCAATATTTCTCAATATTTCGACATACCAGTCTTCCCTATAACACTCTGTCCATGTATTATGCGGTCAAGTGCTAATGCTTCATCGTCTTCGTTGCCTTGACTCTGTAAGAGTGCTCGTAACCGAGCTTTCCGTTTGATCCACGGCAGAGACATGCATTAGTCCGTTTCAGTTGAGTTTAGTGCCAGATAAGTCGCGTGTTTGAAAGAACGTAGGTGATAAGTAGTACAGTTAGAACATACAAGAGAAATGGACGACGACGAGACTAGAAAAGCTACAATGTGGCAATGATCGTGTCTACTCAAAACATGTTCAAACTCCGCCCGAAACGGGGATCGGACCGGGAAGCCGAGCATTAGGACAGAATCACGTTGACTTGTGACGTCGGACGTCCTCCAGATCTTTCATTCTACAATTCACAATATTGATAAAGATGGATACCGGGACAAGACACGATAGGAGTACCGTGAGTATAAACGCTCGGACCCCCTAGCCAATGCTGAAGAAAAAGGTTGGAAAAAAGTGAAAATTTCTGTGGCTAGAAAGGTATATATGTTTGGTACAGGATGCTAACGGACACGGTTCATAACTAGTGCGATCTTTTGAAACATGATAAGAAAGATTGTTCGACGTCGTGCTGGGCTACTTGTGTCTCTGAACTGTAAGCGATTATTAGCGTCTACTTCAGGACCCCTAGCAAACCCTAGCAAACCCTTAGACTTACCGGCGAATTTAGTTCCCCTTCTTCAGGACCTCAACTGTGATGGTTCCGAGAGCACCGCTGTCGAGGTTTGCACCGGAGGATTCGACCATGAACTTGCTGTTCGAGCCACTGACAGTCCAGTGGTTGGTCTTTGATCCCCAGGGACAGTTCCAGTAGAAGTGGCGGATGACTTTGTCACCATCATCTACGTCGACGAGATCGAAATCTCCTGTGGTACCCTCAGCAGCATCTGACCTTCCACAGGCGTTCAACTGAAGCTTGTCGCCTGCCTCGATGACCGCTCCTTCGTAGACGCTTTTGTTCACCTCCTTGTCCTTGTCGCCTGTAAGTCAACGTCAGTGGGCTGCGCAGCTTGGAACGTAGAAAATRCACGTACCATCAGCATGAAGCTTCCCCCAGGAAGGGTTCAAATGTACGAGCTTGATGTTCTTGCTGCCAACATTCCGAATGACGATAATAACCCACTGAGCGTATGCCATGGTAAAATTGTGTGTGTAGGACGGGTGGTTTCTTGTACTTTGGATNTTGGTTGTTCTGACTTTTCGTTCACGTCTTGTATTTATAGGCACACCCTCACCCCTGGCCTTGCGGGGAACGAGTTCTGTGACGCAGTGGGCATTTGGTGCCCCATTTCCTCCGTGTCTATCCAATGGAGTGCATTAGGCTCGTTCTCAGGCTCATTTGCTTCCGGGCTGTCAAAACATTTAATGTTCCCGACCCCATGGCGTGCATGAGACCAGCGTGCATAGTATGCGTTCTTCTTTTCATCGAACTTCTCCTTGGGATATTCATGACTTAGGGATTAATGTAAGTAATGGCAATCGAGTCTCTCAGAACCATGACTAGAAGACATCGGTGAGGAACAAAGAGCGGTTGCCGGCCAATCAAATTGTGGTGACCGATTTGAAGCCAGATTTGCGATCAGACTCTAGAATCTAACAGTGGTGTATACTTGGTGTATGCAGCTGCAGCGTAGGCTCGTGTCTTGCGGATTCACCTATGGCCCCCGCRTGTTCTCCATAACACCATTCAACACCAAGTAGATGTCAAATAAGTTGACAGCTTGTGAATACTAACTTGGTGTGGCATTTGATAGCCTTGCTTGCTTATATAACAAATGCAACGAATCGCCGCGCTTGAATTTTCCGACATACTTTGCAAGTAAGCCCATTGGTACCTCTTCTTTTCCCATTCGGCCACCATGTGTTTGTTCAAAGCCACCTGTTCTCGCAGCGCTCATGAGCCNGACATTTCATTCTCCTATTGCCTCGGATATTCATCTTCGATCCCTCGCGTATGTCAGGAAGATATGACCGCTCGTGCGAGAGCAAGCTTTCAAAGACTCATGAAGAATGCTTCCCAGCATGCGACCATAGCATGAAATCGCCATGATCTTGGCAGGACCYTTTTCTTCTAGCCAGTGACGGATCTCTCCATCTATCTATAGGGAGTTGCACACCTGCCCAAGAGCTGAACCTTGCTGTTTGACATTTCCATTCCTGGCCATAAACGAGTTGGCCGCCCGGCCAGACAAGAGAAGCTTATAGTATGCGAGAATCGCTCTTCCTTGCATATCCTCTTTTCTTCCCCAATCGACCGCTTAGTATGGATGCTCTACTCTCAAGTGAAGCTGCAGTGGCTGCAGCTGCAACCCGTTTCCAAGACTTCTCGGTTCGTCTCTTATTTCGTGTTCTACTGCTAGGAAGCTCATTGGCATCCTTGGTCAGGGCTCACAACTTGAACTCAGCACTGCTCACCAGGCTAATGCTAAGTTCTTCAGTCCCAAAAGCGGCGAGACGCTCCATGACATTGTCCAGGATCCCGTGAAACGGAATAAGTTGGTTCGTACACTATGACCTCCGCAGGAGTCCATCCGATACTTACCATCTACTGGCGGCAGATCAATGACAACAACTTTCTCAAGGGCGTCATTATGTCTCAGCAAGGCCCTGTACCGAGCTCGCGAGAGCTCATCGTACGTCCTTCCACCTTGAGGGCTACGGTTAACAATAGAGCAACGGTTGAGANGACTGTCGTCGAGGCAGAGTTCACTCAGCAACTGATGGAGACCAACTACAACTCTGTCTCTGTCAAGGTCTCCGCACCTTAGTCAGTAGAATATGTTCGTTATCAACGTCCCTGTTATAGCTGACTTGATATCTACAGCGTCACCGCTAATGCTGAGTACTCGGATAGCTCGAGTTTCAAGAATACTGAGACTGAGAAATCGGTCTACATGTCTTCTCGTTATCTTTTCCCACAAGGCCACATCGATTTTAGTGTTCCTGGCTCTGGCTTCCAGGACGACGTACAACTTAGCACCGAATTCACTAGTGCTATCGACGCTGCGTTAGCAAAGGCGACTCTCTCTGAAAAGAGAGAGGCGTTGCACAACATCTTCGAAAGGGAATATGGGCACGTCTTCCGCACCAGAGTCGAAATTGGCGGCGTACTCTCTGCACATACCATGGAGACAATCAGGTCGAGYGTACGTGACTATCTCATTCCATGTCTAAGACGTCTGACGCCCTTGCAGGAAGAAGAGACTGAAGTGAAGCAAGACATCAAAGGCGGCCTGGAACTTGCTCTCAAAGATTGGGGCGGCGGAGTGTCAGCGGGTCACGGAAACACCAGCGGAACGATCAAGACCAAGAAAGATAGGGAACTTAACGTGAAGTACATTGTCAACGTACCTGATTTCTTTTATCTGCTATGACGATCTATCACTCACTCACTTTCTGGAAGGGAGGGGACTATACTAAGATTCAGGAAACTGCAGAGTGGATTGCTTCAACCAATGTCCCAGAGCACTGGCGTGTCATCGAAGTGACCACTGTCGTTCCTGTGACAGATATGCTTCCTGAGCCCACCAGAAGTACTGTCAAAAGGCTCCTAACACCCCTTCTCGGAAAGTGAGTGTTGCCATTATTTTCCCACCACTGAACTATCATTTACAATTTCCAGATGGGTGGATGTGGAGAGAGTGCCAGGACAGGATCGTCTTCCCGTCTCAGTCTATCAGCCCAAGGTCGCAATCCCGTCTGGGTGGTATTGGCTTGGACATACCGCCGACTCGACCAGGGCGCTCATAGTCAAACCCACCCTTCCGTCCAAGGCCGGTCGCAACCCCGCTGTCACCAGTGGACACGAAGGCGATGGGCTGACTGATCAGCCCTTCGTTGACCTACCCCAATATCTGTTCCTTTCAACATACTTTGGCGATTACCAGTACAACCTTCCTCCCGGCTCATTGCTTCGGGGACTGAGACAAGATTTGATTATCGCTGGAAGATTTGAAATGGTACTTTATTCGCTTGCTATTCACACACTGTTTATTCGATCTGACCTATTCACAGTTTGGCGAAAGTATTGACACTGCAGTTTATGTCACAGTAAGACACTCTATTCTCTTGCTAATATCGTAATTAACAAATTGATCCCGATAGCGCCCTGTGAACACACCGTTCCCCGAAGACGAGGGATTCAATCTTCAATCCCTCATACGAGTAAGGCTTCCTGGCTCGGGTCACCCTCCCAGGCCCAGATGGGTGCTGAGGAAGAATGTTGTACTTTTTGACTCCGGCGAAGAGTGAGCAATGCATGAGGCGTACGAAAATCCGGCACATCTTGTGTAATATAATAAATTCTTCTGTTCCATGAAAATGCCTTTGATACACATGGTTATGATACAAAGGCTTGATCCACCTCGAATACCCTCCGTTTACCGTTGTCATCTCGGATTATCTCCCACTCAATATCATCGAGGACCAAGGTTTGTAGCTTCGGACTAAGATAGTCCAAGAGGAGTTCCACTTGCTCGGGAGTGCCGCACGTCACATGAGATGCATGCGAGAAGGAGACCGTCAGACGGCGCAACTGACCGAAATTTCCTAGAACCGCAAGATCGAACATGCTCGCTTTGGTTTGAGATGATTTGGGTAGGAACTGAAAGGTAAATGAGTGTTGGTCGGTAGGTATTGGGGCATCCCAGCTTACCATTCTCCAATAGTCATTGTCTGCAAATACGATGGTAAGCTCCTCGAGATCTGGGACGGCCCTCGCAATCTCGTTCGCTACAGACATTTCAGGATATGCTGTCACTGATAGCAGCTTCAGTCGTTTTAGGCGAGTTACGGAAGCAAGGGCATCTACAAAGGCAGGTTCGCCCAATGCGACATCTATTCCCAAGGCTGCGGAGCCAACCGTGTGTTGCGAGTCGTCTTGRGACCAATGTGTTGAGTATGTAACTGACTCCAAGATATCAGCGTGGTGTGTGATGAAATYTCCWAGGGATGAAGTTTGAGAGAACACGGCGTCAACCTCTTCCTTCAAATCAAACGGGGTRATATAAGAAAACGTCTGTAATCGGGGRAAAGAGCAGGTTTTCATCGCCGCCTCTACAACAGAGACAGGAAAYACGTAGTGGATAGAGAGGTCCTGAAGGTGTAAAAGTGAGCCCGGTTTAAGGAGGGCTTCTATGTCTATGAGATCAACGTTCATACTGGAYAAGACGAATKTCTGCAGTCCTGCCAGCAAGCTTGCAGCAAAAYAGCTGAYATTAGGAGTAGAGATGTTTTTCAGAGACARAGTTTYCAAARTCGGAGAAACTTCGAAGCCCTGAGGTACCCCCCGAGCCGCAAAAGAACACGATGCCAGTGATAACTTTTGTAGGCTAGGGAAAGCATCGAATCCGGACCATATGTCATGGATGTTGGTCAGACTAAGGTCAGTCAATCGRACGTACAAGCCTGARGTTATCAAAGGAGGAACCGCAACTATTTTGGGGCCACCTAACGCCAGCGTCCGAACGACCGATGCTGAAGGTCCTATTACAACTTCTAAGGCAGCGTCCGGTGCGGAGGTGTCGTAGTCTACTTCTCGGAGATTGAAGCTAGTAAGCTCTTGAGGAATTATAATCCGAATTGCCCGACTTGGTAGCGATACTCGAGCGAGGTGTAGATGGTGGAGAGGGAGGGTTTCTATATYGATCTCAGGTGTTCTGCACRAACGAAGGTCCARCCAACTACRTCCACCAACTACCCAGTYAGCCAYGCAGATGTRCATCTATCATTTTAAACGTACTCRATACGAAGACGCGACAAACAACCTAAGTTCCGCAGATGGTCGARCATTTCGAATGGAACCGCCAGAGGATCGAAACAACTACGGCACTCAAAGGTTTGTAGCYTGTYGAACTTAGGTAGACGCTCAGMGAGCACTGCAAACGAGAAATACRATTAGACAAGTATAAGATYATAGATGACAGCTTGATCTTGCCTTCACCAAGCTCTTTGCCTGCCTGTACYCGTCYCTCTTCTTCCCAATGGTCTTCTGTTGACGTGACAATGGCCAATTCCTTTACAGAATTGACCCATACATCATTCAAAAGGATTTTGTCAAGCATTTCTGCTACAACTCGACTGACATCGTCATCGTCATCCACCTCAATCATTATTGAGCGGAACAACACGTCGAAAGCAACGTCGTGCATCCTCTGAGCCCCGCTCAGAGGTGCTATGCCTAACCATGCTATGAAATGAGATTCGTTGCATATATGGTTTGCTACTTGAGACCAAACAGACTGTGGTAAATCGTCAGGGACCATGGAAAAATGAATGAGGACGTGTCCAGTTGAGAGAATATAATGAGGGGCAGTGTTTCGACTCTGGGGTACGCGACTTACGATAGCACTGCAACGTTGATCCCAAACGCGGATGGTTACTTAATTCCCAAGCTCATTCAATGATGGAGGCCAGAACAAGTGTTATCCCATGATGATTCTGGGTTTAACATCTTGAGAGGACAAGTCGAACAAGGAAACCGGAGTAACTTGTCGACTGAACAGATGCCCAAACGGGATGCTATGGTGTGGCGTTGTGGACACGTTTTTCCGATCTCCAACTAGCGGTCGAATCATAATGTGCGGACGCCATGGTATGAAATATCATGTCTCCAGTGATCTTCTCCAACGGACTATCTGGAGCTCAAACTCTCAGATTTAACCCTTACGCTTCTTAGGAATCAATTTCCGTCGCCCCACTGTCGTCATCAGAATAGCATCGCAAGGCTACGATTCTTGCTTGCTACTTCACCAAGACGTTGGCTTGATGTTGAACGTTGACTATACGGCCGCGTTTTACTTCAATTGACTTTCTAATACATTCCCTTACTCTTAAAGCTTTTCTGTACTTGCCTAAATTCCTAAACTCCCCAGTGCGTTAACGATGTCTGATCGTATTTCTGCTGTGCCATGGCGGGGNCCCNGTCTAATTACTCTCTTCCTCGCCTTTGTTTGGGGTATTGTTGGCCTGGGGTAGGTAAGCTGGAATTCGACTTTCTAATCGACGAGAAGTTTATGTATGCTTACCTTAACAGCGCTAAACTCATCTGTAGAGTCAAGAGACCAAAGAGATGAACTAAATCGACAGATCCCTTCCTGGACAACTGTCCAGGTCAGTGTGGACGGTGAGCATACACATTTGAGTGACGGCTTGCCCTGACAGACTTATGAATTTACAGATATCTTCCAGACTGCTGCCATCGTGACAGCTGTATCATCCCTTATAACCATTCTCTCAACTGTGTACATGTTCTTCCTTTTATGCAATCCCCGTCTTGCTGCCAAAACCCTTCCCGTGCAATGGGGAAGCTTAATATTCTGTGCAGTTTGGCTGCTAGCCACACTCATACCTTACACCGTGTTTTACAGCACACGGAGCGCCGAACTGAGTGTCTCTATCGTCGGAATTGCAATACCTGAACAGATCATCAATTTCGTAGAGGATCTCCTGGGAGAGAGTGCCGCTTACAAGAACATTGATTACTGTGAGTATTATCAATACCCTGACATTCGGGCTACATCAAGATAGCTAACGGCTTACTCAGTGAAGGTAGCTGTAATCCTGCCATGGTTTACATTCCTGTTCACCGCAATTGCGGGAGTGGTCTGTTTCATCGCATCGACACGTCGGAAAGAAACTCCCGTCTTGTATTAGAATTCAGTATCAAGCACCTCGTTGTACCCTCCATTATAGAATCTAGATAGCACCACCAATCAAGACCAGTGCCAATTACTAAAACCAATATAATATATCATCGCACCAGCCGTGGGGGGAATACATACAGACGCCAAATGGTAACCCAATTGTTCAATGTTCAACGAATGGGGTATGTAGGGGCCTCCGGACCATGACTGGTATGCTTCTAAGTGGTCCTTCAAGATACCTGTCCAGCGATAATCAATCTTGTTCAAAAGTTTCACTGCCGTACCTAAACATCTCACTATCTTTTGAACGCCACAGAGTATACGAGCTTCGAAGTCAGTGCGTCGGGACCGATCCGCCTATCGTGCTCATATTCTCCAATGCTGCGATGTCTTTTCCCTCAAAACANGAGGTTGATGCGGACCTGTCCCTGGATCCCAAACACGCGGCTGGCGAAGAGATCATCCGCATCAGCCTGAGAGGATGTGGAAGGATCTTTTGCTTCCAGACTTGGCGGACTGACGGCATCCATAATTAAAAGGCAATTTATAAAGAGCAAGCATGAGTAAGATGCCCTTACCACACGGTCCTCTTCTCCCCMATCTCCCTTGCTCTTCACTTCCCCACCGACTCTGCTTTCGACAGCATGTCGACTTCGTATTCGTGGTCCAGTATGCCCCAATATTGCTTTAAATTGTTTCTCCACTTTGCTGATAGTGGCTGATATTATCCAGATACAAAGCCCGACGACAAGCAGACTGGCAGGAGCAACTCATCACAGAGGTGCCCTAAGTGCAAACTGCCAGGTAAGTTCAAACTATCATTTTCGTGTGTTATAGGATTGCTTACCATTATTCCCCTTCGTTCCTAGACGGTATCCGGAAAGTGAAAGAGTCGAGACACCTCAGTATTTGCCACACCCCCGTCATCCCGCTCCCTCCAAAGACCATCTGGACATGCTCGTCAGATCTTTGTCAATGGAGAGCTCCGTCTACGTGAGTATCTTTTACTTCCTCCCTCCTACCTGGGTCCACCGCAATTGTATTATTGAACTCGTCTTCGAATTCTTGTATAGCTGGGATCCAGATACTAGTCCAATGCCTCGAGGTGAAATTAACCCCATGCACCAAATAGAAGAACAATGGCACCGTCCTCCCCCTGCCATTGCCAATCTTTCATTCAAACTCCCTACCATGCAGTTGCACAGTTCAGTCTCACTGCGAGCCCCGGTAGACACGAAGAGATCCACATAGAGGTGGAATTCTCATTCAATCTATTTTCTTAGTTTAAATCCCCATTCTTGGTTTTTTNACTCTATATTTGTCTTGCTATCCTCATCTTGTTTTGTAGCGTGCTTTAGAATCTGGATTCAACATGCCTTCTCATATTTCTCCCAGTTCCCACCATGCGTAGGATAATATGTACTCGTTGTATCTCTCGTATTGTGTTATCTTAGCCCCCGAGCCAGAAGGTTATTAAGGGGATCAAGCTATTGCCTTCCAACCTCCGCCGTGATCGTGTCGGGAAATCCGAGCAATGTGCTTGAGTATAGACTCCGAAGAGCGTAAAGACGTGACATATGGTACCTTTTACTATTAGCCTCGTTAATAAGACTACTTTGAATTGCTCGGGGCATTATGAGTTGATAAACTAAGTCACAGTGAGGATACTCTGCACTGTGGCGCGGCGCGCCTGACGGTGAGTCTGGCATAGCCACATCATCACCTTCACTTCGACCGTCACCACGCCAGATGGCGCATACAGGGGAGCAACCTTGAAACAAGTAAACGGGTCATAGATCGCAATACATTCGTTCCTTTTCAGTGGTATTGGGCTGACCACCAATGTTATGAACGAGGATGTGCTGGCGGCCACTGTGGTGTAACTTGCAGACAAGTTAGCACCCAGCGCGACAAGATATGATCCCTTGCTTTCCTCTCTTACACCATGACTCTCACAATGACGGCGTCTAACGCACCTTATCTCTGCTCTGAAATATATATCTCGCCAATTTTCATCTTTCAATCTTTTATTCGGTCACCTGACACGAACACAATGCGTTCGTCCCACTGGCACTGGTGCCGGAGGACATGTCCAGGATCAGACTGAGACGCGGGCCCCGGGGTACGAATGCATCGCGTTCACCCTTATAAATTATATTCAATCGGCTTCAGTAAAGTGGTGGAAAGTTTCAACGACTTACCGTGAGCAATCCGAGGGCGGACGGATTCCTATGGTGCGTGACACCTTGTCACCACGTGTTTGTGACAGCGGCCAAATTGGCCAGCCGAATTTTCAAAAATTTGAAAGTCTTGGAGCGAGGGGTTTCTGATGTTCCAAAGCCTCATTAGATAGAAAAAAAAAAAAAAAAAAAAAATAAGG
>LBLO01000788.1:0-16245 GCA_004354395.1 Chondrostereum purpureum | reverse complement strand
GTAATACCGCGGCTGTGTAAAATTTCCGACCAGTGACAGCCTGTTTTCCATCGCAATCATCATTCGAACTTGGACCGGACAATGTTCAACTTGACTATGTCTGTCTTGGGTTACGGACGAGCAGAACTACTCCGATGACTTCTTTACAAAATCAGTGCCACACTCTACATTGTTCGGTCCTCCCTTTTACCCCTGTTTTATTCTTTTAGATATCTTGATGTAGATCCGGAATACCAGCCCAGCTTACAGATTCAGGCGTCCAGGAAGGACATACGGAACACGATAGCGATGTCTGTGCACAAGTGGTTTTTTTGGGTACAAGTTTATAAATGCAATTCCCCTCACTTGGTGGTTTGAAGTCTTCTGTATGGTCTGTTGGTCTCTGGAGACTACTCTGGGAAATATTTCGGGAAGATGGTTTGTTAGGGCGTCGATGGTGCTGTGATCTTTTCCCTTGCCATCTCGTTTGCATCCATCTCGACTCTCGGTTGGATCCCATTTCATGTTTAAGCAGCCATCTAGCAATTTCTTAGTTTGTTTCACATGGTTGGTTGGGGCTTTGAAAATGCAGCCCGTGGATTTGTCTCGTTCCCATTGAATGCTGCGTTTGACTGGTTCACACTTGAAGAAAAGCCCGAAGCTGAAGTTTTAAATGTAATACATACAACACTATCGTCAACCTTTCCTAATTGCTATGGCACTGCTTCATCAACTTTGATCTCTTTCAGCGCTTCAGTAACGGCCTCCAGGGCCTCTGTTGGAGGAGCGGCCGAGTTGGCGTTCTTTCCCTTTCCAGGGGGAGGAGGATGGTAAACCTTCTCCTATACAGATGATGAATATCACAAAAAAGGCACCGAATGAGAGAACGTACCTTCTTCTTCTTTGTTGTAGCAGGTTTCGCGTTCGGGTCTGGGTAAGCTAATTTCTCCACATTCTTCCACTCCTCACTCTCCTGGAACGTYTTCTGAATGGGTGCAAGGAGYTTGTTAATCGCCGCCCCTACGGCYTTCTTCAAATCCCCRGGGTGTATATCCTTCTTAGCRAACGCRTCCTTCATCTCCTCGAACGTCTTGAAATGCATTGGTCCACCATACTTCTCRTCTCTCGAAATACTGAACACCGTTCCTTCTGGCGCACCCACATCGATGAATGGGCTGAACTCCTCAGCGAGTGTCTGTCCCTCCSTGATGTAGCCAAGACGAAGTTCAGAAATGGGGATCAGCACAGCCTGAACGAAAGAGAGAATGCCGTTGTCTTCGACATTTCCTTCTTCACAGAAGGCTGCCTTGATCTTCTTGTTCACGGCAGCGGGAGGATCCAGAAAGTCAACTTTGGAGTTTGCGTCTGAGGAAGACATCTTTCCACCCGCTAATCCTGGGACCATGGCGTTCATGAGGTGTGCTCGTTTCCGGTATCCGAGACGAGGCAAGTAGAGCTCGGCGAATGTAAAGATTTTGCGCTGATAATTTTTCGTCACTAAGCTGGTTAGAGAGCGCTGCCTCGGGACATACCTGGTCAACACCACCGAATTGGAAGTCAACTCCCAAATGCTCCTCATCGAGAGCTTGCATACCGGGGTAGAGCAAACCACTCAATAGCGGACTCTCTACTTGTTTCACGACTTCGGCACCAGCCTTTTTCGCATCGTGTTCAGACACCGTTGCGCAANGTTTGTAGTTGTCGAGGCTGAACTCTTTAGACAGTTGGTAAGACGATCCTTCGACGAAGATGAGCTTTTCCGTTGGGATCCCGAGGGTTTGAAACACAGCGAGAAGGATGTGCTTGTAATACTTTGTGCGGTGGCCGACGAGCTCTAGGGGGGCTTTTAGGTTGTCTAGGAATGCGTGCACGTCTATTCATTTTGGAATCAGTGCCGTACAGGATTGAGGGTTGATTTGGTATACCTGCCAACAGAATTTTGACCTATGCTCTATGTTATTTACACAACTGGGAACACAAATGTTGTTATTCACCTCCACTCCAGCTCGTAAGAAGTCAGCGATCTTGGTTAGAGGTACAAAGTATCCAATATGCGCTATAACATCAAGTCATGTCAGATCTCAGACCAACACTTTGCGGTAACATGTGGTAACATACGTCTTCCTGTTGGTGCAGTTCCTGTATATATACCAACTCCATATTAGAGACGCTTCACCGAGGACGATCATAGATGGGTATAGTACGCGCCCCAGTAGCATTTCGGTGTCTTGCCTTCAGCTAGAATAGCTTTGATTGTATCTCCTCCAAGAACTTCTTGAAGTCGTCTCGTAATGAGCTCGTATTTTTCTTCCGCAGTAGCCATGAGAATAACGACGCGACGTGAGGNTATTTGGGAAAAAATGAAAGAAGATTTGACTCATGACTGACAACTTTGACTCATGAAGATCGATGAGTGAATCGGGAAGAGTTCGAGGCGTAGGCTCTGCGGCGACGGATCAAGAGGTTTGCATTACAGAATACATGTCTTCATACAGTAGAAATACAAGATTAGTATTATATAGAGCTTTGAATCCCTAGGATGTTTTTGAATTCAAGCGGGACTGGCCAAAACGTGTCCTCTACTTCATACCACCCTCCGCACTCCTTACATTCGCCGTAAGGCTGGAAATGATACTGTTCTATATGTTCCTCAATATTCTCGCCCTTTAGCGTATCTTCCCTCCAATATTCGCATCCCAGCCACCTGCAATGCATCAAGGGCACGCTACGCACACTCTCATCATAACTGTGGTGATGGCCCCATTTCTTATGCCCTGGTATAAACTTGAATCCACAGAACTGACCATTTTCATACACCCATCTGCAGGTTCTCACCTCCAGCAGGGGACTTGAGGTTACGGGATGAGGGCAACGTCTTGTCAACCTCTTTTCGGAGGGGGCATGTAGGTGACGCNTAGGTATTCTGCATAACAACGATGAGCCTGGTGAGAACTCAATCAGGAGAGTTATAGATGCAAACCTTTTATTCTTAGGTTGATTAGTATCCCATGATACTGCCCAAGGTATATAATATTCTTCAGGAGCGGTGGGATCAACTTCGGATGACACAAGCACAAGTTCAAGTGGCGGAGCAAGACGTGGAGGCGCTGGTAGACTGTATCTCTTGTAGATGTCGTTTAGTGATACTCCTCTTGAGGCCGTGTCAGAAGACATATCGCGACGTCTATCAGAGTGAGGGAAATGAACACACGGTTGTTTCGGGACAATTGGGGAAATTGCTCCTGCAAGGCTGCTACTTGTTGGATTAGGAATAAGAGCAGGATGTCTGCAAGACAAATAATTTATAGATGAGATCAAATGAAGTGGCACGAAAGACATACTGGTAATTGGTGGGCTGAGGGAGTACGTTCCCATACCCAGGACCAGGAACGCCACTGAGATATCCTCGAGCAATCAATTCCGATCGAAAGTTTTCTAACCACGGGGGTACTTGGCTATGAAAAGGAAGCGTCTTAAATAAAGTTAAATCGTATTGAAGTTTTGAATTTATTTTACTTTGGGTGATTTCGAATATAGTCATAAAAGTAACGACCAGCCTTCTCGCCTTGAGCAAAGGCCTGCCGTTCGGGGGTGGCGGTGGCAGCAGACAGGGTGGACGTGGAAGGCCCTGCTTGAGGATTGTAGCTGAAGTTCATGGAGGTCAAGGATGAAGGGCGCTTCTCATCGACGAAGCCTTTTATAGTAGGAGCCTTTGTTCATTGTTCCTCTGGTTAGGAAAGCTACGACGCGTGATTGCCGCATGTATAGGTGTCGCGATCGARACATGCATGTAGAGCACAGCTTCTCAGTATTATCTTTATCAAGACAGGCTCAGTTATCAGAAGGGAGTACACATACCTGGGAGAGAAATATTGTCCGTACGTTTTACTACAAGCCATGCAAAACACGACAAGCGGAGGTTTAAATCTTTGTAGAACTTTGCAACTTTCAGATAAATACGTTTCTTTCTGTATTGGGACTTGAGGATGTAGTGACTTCTTGATTGTGCGGTCCGCTAGTGGCGGTCAGAGGTAAAGCCACAAGGGGAACCGGGTAATAAATACAACATCYCAGCACCAAACTCCCACCTTGTTCACGGTCACCCACAAGTGAAAKTCGACCMGATTGCTCYTTKACTATCAAGAATCATACAAAACACGAAATCTTTCTCTCTGACGCGTGTTGGTCATGTCAACTCCAAAGATTTTCGATATCCGCGGGCAGATGCTCAAGCTTAACACACGATCCGATATCGAGTCTCATCTCGCTACCGTCGATTCTAACGTACTCGAAGAGTTTTATATAGCAGATAATACGATAGGGATAGGTGCTGGGMAAGCCTTAGGTGATCTATTTACTCGAACCAAAGGTCTCAAGGTACGCCTATATCAACCTGTCCATAAATTTACCGCGAAACCTAACTGTTTTCAGGTTGCAGCGCTACCAGACATTTTTGGTACAAGGACTATTGACGAGATTCCTGATGCACTGACTGCTATCTGCACTGGTCTCACAACAATTCCCGACCTGGTCGAGCTGAATCTAAGCAACAATGCTCTCGGTGGACGTGTCGTCCACCCGCTAGTCCCCCTTCTAGTAGAGAATCGGTCCATCCAAGTATTTAAGCTCAATAACAATGGGTTAGGACCAGAGGGTGGCAAAGTTGTTGCAGAAGCACTGCTCGAGTCAGCGCGTCGCAGTAAAGCAGAAGAGGTTCCATCTCAACTACGTGTTCTGATCTGTGGCAAGAACCGTCTAGAGGGTTCCTCTGCAGCATGGGGCGAGGCAATAGCAGCCCATGCAAACCTCCAGAAGGTGAAGATGGTGAACAACGGGTTCAAAGAGAAAGACACTGCAGCTATCGCTCGCGGTCTTCTCTCTTGCCTTGATTTGCGATACCTAAGCTTGCGCGAAGCTCATTCGAGGAAGATCCATGACGAAAAGGATTCCTCCACGAATCAGGACACGCAGCATGCGTGGCACATCATTGCAGATGTCCTTCGCGTTGCGAAAGCCCTCGAGTTTCTTGACCTTTCTGATTGCGGGCTGAACGTGCCAGGAGCTCTTGGGATCATTCGTGCCCTTGCTGGCAACCAAAAGTCGACTCTTCATACACTTCTAATGGAGAATAACGACATGACAGATGAGGCGTATAGCGAGATCCTAGACGCGCTCCCCACCACGTTGTCAGTTCTGAAGAAGTTGAGCGTTGCGTGGAATGAGGATCTAGAGGGTGAGCCCGTGCAGGAGATCTCTAAGATTCTTGAAGCACGCCTCGGGCGTATCATTATCGACGACGAAGATGATTTGGACGGGACAAACCTGGATTTAGAGAAGGAAACGGTATACCTGAAGTCGGAGGAGGTTAAAGAACCTCCCCCGACGGACACAGATGATTTGACGAAAGCACTAGAAGGACTGAATATCCAAAATAAGTAAGCTCTCGTAGAGGATTTGCTTTGTCTACCACATCTGGTTGTACGATCTGCTATTGCATTTGTGATAGATCCGAGGTTCAGTTGGATGCGAAGGCTTGACACAGGCCGAAGCATCTATAGTTGGGAAATGTAAGTCTTTTAGTCCACATCATTGAAATGTAGGCTGTCTATACGGATAGACTTGCTAGAAACCCGGGCTGGAGCGTTTGATCATCTCATTCGAACATTGTAGGGCCTTCGAGCTGGCTTAAAGCTCGGTTCAGTTTGCCTCATAAGCAGTGTGGGGCGGTGTTGGAGTACAGAGGTATTCACTTATGATCGTGAATCCGAGGACTACTAGTACTAAGGAGCGCTAGGGACTTGCAGCCAATCTGTTAAGATGGCGATGTTCAAGTTTGGTCCCTCAATCCAATAACCACCAAGTTCAAAGTGGTTTGGCAATAAATTACATCTCTTATAGAGTGATTGCTGATGGAGTCGAGAGTACTTGAGGACAAGAATGGCTGTTTTCACGTCGTTGGCGATGGCATTTTGATTGTACATAGACCATGGAATGCATAAAGCGTGGGTGGTGGTGTGGTGGTAAACAACAAACAGGATCATAGAAGCACAGGAAGGAAGAGAGAATGAATCTAAACCACAGTTCCGGCGTTCGATGCGATACGGGGCCACAAATCCGCCTGGAAACTTGATGAGCTCAAAGAAAACAAATACGAAGAGACGGAGACGGACGCATTCTTTTGCTACAGGGCCGGTGATGGCAGAGCCCTTCATCTCACCCTTGGGGTTGACGATAACACCAGCGTTGTCCTAAAGAGAGTTAGTAAATTAGCAAGTAAGATCGAGGGTGGCGCGCACCTCAAAGTACAAGAAGCAACCGTCTCTCCGTCTCCAGGCCTTTCTTTGGCGGATAACGACAGCGGGCATGGCTATAACAAATCAGCTTTTGAAACTAATTAGAGCTCGATTGAAACGCACTCTTCTTCCTCAACTCAGGCTTTCCCTTCTTCACGGATGCAACAACCATGTCGCCAACACCGGCGTCCGGAAGACGATTCAGATGGGCACCAAAGCCGTAAGGCTCGATGATAAACAGGGATTTGGCGCCGCTGTTGTCTGCGCAATTCATTACGGCGCCCACAGGCAGACCGAGGGTCAATCGGAACTTGTTACCAGCACCACCGGCTGCATCCACCAATCGTTAGCACATCCAGCCACGACTATAGGCAGCAGTCGCACATACAAGGCTTCGACATTTCTTGAGGATTTTTGAGGGCGTTGGACCTCGGTACGGCGCTTGGTGGTTATGGGAGAAGGTTTGTCGGGAACTTCCGGCGGAGTTGCAACATAGCTTGTGCCGGCCGAAGCGTCATGTGCGAGGGTAACCCTAACCTCACTAGGGATCTCAACTTCGGAAGCTTTGCTGTCTTCTTCATTTTGGCTTTCATGAACGCAGATTTAGGAATAGAGTCGTGCTTCTGCAAGGCACCAGGGTCTATTCTATACCGGTTCACATTTACTTCTCCGTCTTACAGAGATTGTGGCGTGTCTCTATCCCATCGGACGACCGCTCTAACCTAAGGATAATGTCATAACAGGCCCCGTTGGTCCTTGAATGTTACCCTACTGATCTTGGTATCTGTCCTATACCATTTGATTACAATTATAGTCCTTCCTTTGTCGTATCGGAATCATCCCCAGTCTTCTGCCACATGCACAATCCTATCATACCAGGTAATGCCCATTCATTCGTACAAGTCAGCCTCTAGCTTTACCACTACTTCACCAACGAGAAATATCCGACGGACCGTTTTCTTGTATCTATGACCACCTCTCGGCGGACCGCATAATGAAATTCTCGGTGAATTGGCTTTCGCTTAAATGTCTCTTTGGAGAGGCATTTGGGGGTGCAAGCTCAAGCTCTGTTCCTCCTCCTTCTCCTAAATATGTTGTTCAACGCATCCTTTATTCTGGCTGCGCTGTCATTCCTCGCTACTGAGGTAGCAGGGCACGCTAGGATCATTGAACCTGTTCCTCGTGCTGTAAGGACATGTCGTCTTCCTGGCGGCTGTGGCTGACGGCTTATGGTATAGATCGGGTCTGCCAACGAAGCTGCCTGTGGTTCCGCTGTCTCTAAAAAGTTGAAGTCTGGTAGGCCAGAAAGACCGCTTCCACGCTCCTAACCTTTGACTCTGTTTCTCTAGACCTCGCCGGACCCGTGCGCTCGCATCTTTTCGGAATCTTTTGCACCAATGGGTTGACGCCCATGTCTTACAGATTGAAAACTCTGTCAACGTCATTGACAGCGACTACGATGCCGCTGCATGCCACCTCTACCTCTGCAAAGGATATCAGGTAATCCGAATGGATATTTCTCGCAATGGTGAACTGACGAAAGGGATGTATCATGAACAGTACGAAGATAACATCTCCAACACACGCGTCTACACCCCCGGCACCATCGTCAACATGAAAGTAGACATGGTTGCCAGACACACTGGACACGCAGTTTGTAATTCATTCCTCCCCTTTCCCTCTCTTCTGACTGTATACATGTCTCGATAGAACGTCTCTGTCGTATGTCTCCGCACTCAATAATATGTTTCTATCTGCTGATGCAGGTAACACTTATAGGTCGACCTAGCATCCAACACCCCCATTGCACGACTCATCACCTGGCCCGTCTACTTCAATAACTCCCTCGTACGCCTCCTCTTCTATTCTCTTTCCTACGTCTAACTCTATTTCTCTCTCACTAGGGTCCAGCGAATTGGCCCAAGAACGAAAGTACGCATCCCCCCCCTCCTCTTCCTCCTTATTTTCTGGAACCTAATGAATACTCTTTTAAGCCGATTTCAACGTCACCATTCCTGACCTGGCTCCACCTGTTCTGAAGGCGGCGCATGTGCGGTTCAGTGGTGGTGGTACGCCGACAGTAACGGGCAGACATACGAGAGTTGTATTGATTTTACCCAGTAAACGTGTTCCTTATATATTCTTCCTCTTGTCGTGGTAAAAGAACCGGAATTGTAAAGTGTGAAGACGTTCTTACAGGGGGAAACTGAAACAATCCAAAAGTCAAATACACCGTGGTTTCCATCTCTCTCGTGCCATCTGAGAGTCAAACTTCTCATCCTCCGTTTCCTCAAGGAACCCGAACGCGGCCCGAATGTATCTCTTGTAATACTGGAGGAACAAATCGAAGAGTGCGTTCTGATCAAACGATCCGTCTAAGGCCTTTGCAAGCTCTCCTTCAGCTCCAGCAGTTAGTTTCCACCATGTTTTCAGCAGCGGCAAGACGATGCTCGGCATCGTGGCCAACAAGTGTTGTCAATGGATAGGCATATCCTACAACTCACCTTGAGAAGACATGCGAACTTTTTGCAATAATTGCATATTATTTCCGCTGAAATAGTAATGCTGGAGAACAACGAATGCCAGTTCTAGAATGACCCAGAAGAGGACCCACGAAAAGGAGTCCAAGTCGTCGATTGCTGAATGAAGAGTAGGTAGTTTTTGAATCCAGCATGGGACAAGCCGCATCGATAGAAAATACAGCTCCCCTTGAAACCCAATAAGAGTGTCATCAAGTAAGATAAACATGCAGTCACCGACGAGCGAGCTTGACTAGTCGGGTGGCGCGCTCTCCTCCCAAGACACATCCCTGTCTGTTATTAAGCCATCACATCTGTTGAGATGTGGTCCCAAAAAMGAGAGTCCCCTGCTCCTCGTTGTTGAGACCAGGAATCTCATCTGAGAAATAAGACCCACTTTCAACGAATTCGTGGTGGGTGGGAGTTCCGCAAATATTTCCGGGTTGTTACCATATACGCAGCAGATTTTGTGGAGATACGTCTTGGTATGTATGTCCATCGAGAAACATATGAAGCCTTGATGAATGAGTAGAAATACATACCGATGAGACAGTCCATTAGTACTGTTACTAAAATCCTAGGCGTTTTGCACGTTAAGAATGATTTTCCATGATCCAATTAGCTCAATGCTGAGACCAAATGATCTTCCAATCTTCTTGTCCATGCTGCCTCTTCGATGGTGATGATAACTATTGTGTACATACAGTGTACTGCCCAAGTACTACCAATTGTACACAGTAGCGACATGACGTCGGTACGGGGCCAGGTARTAGAAGGATGCTGAATGAGGAAATCACCGCCTACGAGACAGTGAACTCCTTGACCAGTGACCACGATGAATGCGACACTCCCAATAATCCAGTCAAGACCGATAGTTCCCCACATTAGCACCTCATGTTCTAAATGCTCAACAGGTCTTGAATTTCCTGTCCCCCAACCATATCCTCGACCAGGGACGTTACTTCAGATCAAATGCTTTTCATGCCAAAACGTCCTTACACATGCATTTTATCCAACACAAGTACCAGCATCTGCTGCTACCTCACAAAATCTGAATGGAATCAAAGCATCTGGCTCAAAACCGCAAGGTTCGAGTGCGTCGGGGTCAAGCACACCCCGTAAAGGTAGAAAGATAGGCACTCAGGACCGGCCGCTGGAAACTGGCTACTATGACATCCTCGGCGTACCTATCGATGCTACGTCTGACGATATCAAGAAGGCCTACAGACGTTTAGCAATCAAACATCACCCTGACAAAAATCCAGACGACCCACTGGCAGAAGAACGCTTCAAGCAAATTGCGATAGCGTACCAGACCCTGTCAGATCCAGAGCTCAGGAAGAAATATAACGAATTTGGGCCAAAGGATTCTGCTCCTGAAGGAGGCTTTGTGGATCCAGAAGAGGTGTTTGGGGCTATGTTCGGTGGTGAGAGGTTCATGCCTATCATCGGCCAAATCAGCCTGGCCAGGGACATGAAGGCGGCGCTTCAGGAAGCAGACGAGATGGAGGGTGGCGGAGAAGTTGCAGATCCAAAGACTCCGGAAGAGAAAGCAAAGAAGGAAGAAAAAGACAGGAAGAAAGCCGCAGAGGTATGTTCTATCTTTTGAATTGTATGGCTTTGATTCACCCGTCAGTTCACTTGCAGAAAGCCGCTGCTCGTGCAGAACGTGTCGCTAAGCTGGTCGAGAATCTCGAGCGCAAGCTTAGTATATTCACAGAATCTGCGACAGGGCCAGAGGATCCGGACGTGACCAGCAGTTGGCGGACGATATGTCAATTAGAGGCAGAGTGCGTCCCTTCCCACTCCTCAGCTTCCTGGATTAAAGTCCTTCTAGCACACTCAAAGCCGAGTCATATGGACCGGACCTTCTAGGATGTATAGGATTTGTCTACGTAGCCAAAGCCAAGGCCCATCAGGCTACCAACCAAACATTCCTCGGTGTTGGTGGATGGTTGCACAATGTGCAAGGGAAATATCACGTATTCAGTGAAACGTATGTCCCGTAGTCCTTGCCCCGTGCTCTTCGTCCAATAACTCTACCAGTGTCTCCACTCTCCGATCTGCAATCGAGCTCAAGAATGTATTTGAGCAACTTGCAGCGGCTGAAAAGGCAGGCAACTTGACGCCAGAAGAAAAGAAGCGGCTGGAAGAGGAAGCCGCCGAGAAAGGTGTCAAAGCCTTGTTCAAGGTTCCCTTTCCATCCCGTTTTCCATCTCTTGTCTGCTTATCACTCTCACAGGGCACGAAACTCGAAATTGAATCTATCCTTCGTGACACCTGCGACGAGGTCCTCGAATTCGCACACACCGGTGAAACGAAGACACCCTTACCACCAGCGAAAGCTCAACTACGCGCTATTGCTTTGAAGATTCTCGGAGACGCGTATATGGCTGCCGGGTCGCAGGGCCAAATGAAGGAAATCGGCCATGAAGAGGAAGAGTATGTTAGAGTAGAGACTAAGAGTAGTAGAGCTAGGGCTGCAGAGAAGGGGTCGCGGTAGAGAGTCCCGGCGGCATTGCTGTATCTTCACATAATTGTATAATCCAGTTAATCAACATGCACCGGCTCCGCTACTTTGTATCACATTAGGACACTACCTGGCGACTTGAAAGGCTCCCTACCAAGAACCACCACCTTGGCAACTTTTTTTCTGTGGCTACATACCTATGTAGATGGTCATGGAACCCGCAAACCTAGAATCTACTCAAAGCATTGGACAACCGCTCGTAACATGTGAAACGCCTAGAATCCTAGTTACAGTACTAATGGACTGTCTCGTCGGTACCTTTTCTATTCCGTTGATCTACCAGAGGTGTATTTTTAATATCTCCCCGGTTAAGGACACCTTCATTTCGTTCTCAATGGCACTTCATACCAAGACATATCTCCACAAAATCTGCTGCGTATGTTAACAACTCAGAGATGCTCGAGGAACTCCCACCACGAATTTGTTGAAAAGTGGGCCTCTTACTTCTCAATAGGATCTCTATCTCAGCGATGAGGGGCAGAAAACTCTCGTTTTTGGGAACTTATCTCGACATGTGCGATGGACTTATCATAGATGAAGATATTCCGTGGAAGAGAAAGCGCCATGATCGTTCGGTGAATTCTTCAATTCATGTTCTTTTTACTCTGCGATGGCTGTCTTACTGGTCTGTAGGGGACACTACATTTTCTATCGGCGCGGCTTGCCTGGTATCGGCTCCAAAAAATTGACACTCCCCATACAGCAATAGACGACTTGGACTCATTTTCGTGGATCCTTTTTTGGGTCCTTCTGAAGCAGTCCCAAGAGAATCCGTGGGCTGCCGATGCCTTCCATAGGCTCAGCACGGACAATGTGCAAACCCTATACAATGCTCGGTGCACCATTCAATACACTTTGGGAGTTTACTTCCGTCGTGTTCAAAAGGAGCTCCCGGCAGGTTTCGTCATTGTCTTGCCTTTGCTTAAGACATGGTGGAAACTAGCGACTGAAGCTGAGAATAAACTCGACAACCTCCAACCATTCAATGAAAACACCCTCATGGATTTGTCCCTACAATATTACAAGAAATACATTCGGGGCGCATTCGAGTTCCTTCAAGAGACGTCTGCGGAGGAGTTGGACTTTCAGTTGATCAGGAGCAAGGTGAAAACGAAGTGACTCTCGGTGGCTCGGTCTGTCCTTAGCCATGAAGTAAATCAATCAGGAATGGAACACCCAACGATGGACCCACGGTACTTCTAATCAGACTTCAGTAGCGGTGGGAATACCGAAACTTTACTCGAAAGCTTCACCCCCGGCCTCTTCTTCTGCAGAACCCCAATGGTCTTCCCCACCACCTCCACACTCCTCTCCAACATATCCTGCTCCACTTTCACCAGAACACCAAGGTTCTCCAACTGCGGGAGCGGGAGTTCGNTTAGAATCTTCTTTACGATATCTGGATTCGTGAGCACAAGAAACATCGTCTTGATCGACGGAGTGGAATGGAGGAGTCGGATGAAGGGGGAGAGGTCGCCAGTCTTTGATGCAAATAAGGGTGTACCCNAAAAATCCAATTCGCACCCGCTCCTTGTGATAAACGAAGATAGCGCATCGATTAAAGTCATGTCGGGTGTGCCCCGTAGAATAGCCAGGTGTCGCAAAGAAGGAAGGGTAGCGGATTGCAGAAAGGTTGTCGGGGCTCCGTATAGCGTCAGAGACCTCAGATTTTCGTGAAAGACATGCGGATTGAGACCACTGAACCGCCCATACGAGCTGCAGACGAGGATAGAGTGCTGGACACTAGGTATGGAACGCAAGAATAGTGATATCCAGTGGAGAGAGTAAGGCCGGAAGTCCTTCTGTTTGAAATTGGAAGTGTGGTATTCGATGAGTGTAGAAGAAGAGGGTTTCCAGTCGAAGGATGACACTAATCTGGGGTTGCCAACGATAGATCGTAGGCGAGGAGCGAAGACGCGGAGAGGTGTATCAGAACGGGCTGCCCACTGTATGTCGGTCCATTCCTGAGCTTCGGCCGACGCGACCTCCAGAGATTCCAATGCAGGGAATTCATAATTGTTCAGAGAAGAAAAAGAGGCAAATGTTACATCCATTGAGAGCGTCTTCCAGCGGTGCGAAGATTGAAAGAGACTATCGGCCACAATTTGAGCGGCCTCTTCGAATCCAGTACGATGGCCGATGATAGAGACTTGCAAGCTCTGCGAGCGTGAGAGTTGTAGTTGTTTCTCAAGAAACAAATGGGTGCGCTGAGGGGACTTTCGAACAATATCCAGGTCCAGAAAGATTTTTGTCCACCGACGAGGACAGCTCTGTTGAACGTCGCGCCATCTGGTGCATACTCTCGCTAGTCTCCAAGCCATCGAGTCGCCAATCGCCAAATGAGGTTCATCGTCGATAAAGTAAGCAAAAATTTCAAGAAGTACATCGAAGGGTAGCCGTCGAACTGGGGCGAGTGCGATTTTGTAGTTACGCAACAGTGTTTGGAGGCGCACGTATTCAGGATCTCTGAATCTCCAGGTCACAGCGTTACGAGTGTTTCGCGGTCGCAAAGGGTGAGAAGCAAGTCGTTCACGGATAGCACATACAGCGGCGAGGAGGTTATTGCGGACGTCGTCGGTTGGTTCGCCGTTTGTCAGAAGTAAATGATGAGGAACGGGAGGTATTTCAAGAAAAACACAAAGAGGAGTTCGCTGAGAAGGACGCATTGGGCGGGTTCGAAGGAGACGAGGAGGTGATKGGGGTCGCGGTTGAAGATTGGATTTCAAACTAAGCGACAAAACATGACCCCGGTATTTCAGAGGTTGCGTCACAATATTTTCCAAACGATGCATATTACATTACGCACTGCATAAGTTCATAAAGGAAATATTCCACAATTTCCTCTTGAACCTATCAAGTTTTGTGAACGACATGAAAAATCCAACTTTCTTCGTGCAGATGAATTCCGGATAGAATATCCAACATAAATCGAAAACAATAATCATACAAGAAAGTGCTATTGGACAGTTTGCTGACGCAAACCTAAGCCCAGGACCGACGGCAACGGTGCACTCAGGCCACAGGCAGCCCTCTCCTGGGAGGCTATCTACGACAAGGGGTATATGGGTATAATTGAAGGCGGATGTGGAGAAGAAGTGGTATCAGGGTATCGCAGAATAATTAAGGCGGAGAGGAARGGAGTAGAGGGTATATAGTTATAGCAGTAGATTGCAGGATAGAGAAGAAAGCGAGAAAGAGCATGAGAAAAAGAGGGATTAGCCGGATGGTAGTAGAGCAAGCCAGAAGAAAGGAGTAAAGGGTATAAAATCATAGAGGTAGGAGATCGTTGAAAAGTGCATCATCTGAGAGAGAGAGAGAAACAGCGAAAAAGAGGATGAGGGGGAAAACAGATTGGCCAGATCCATGGTAGAGCAAGCAAGAGGCCAGAACACGTATTTTTATAGCAAAAAGAATCAAACCAAGCGTAGAGGGATCCGGATAGCAAAGCGAAGGGTAAAGCGAAGGGAGATTTCGAGGGGTATAGCAGAGTTCGTGGACATAGCAAGCAGCCTCATAGCAGGAGCGGTCTAGATGAGATAATCACTCATTCTTACCTTGGAAAAACATTGCCATTCTCTTGTACGCGCACGCAAGCTTCACGCTCTTTTTGGACTCGTACCGGATGGTGGTTGCCGAGGACCACGAGCTGGTGAGCATGCCGGTTTCCACAGGAGGAAGGTGAGAACAAGGAGCAACAGTTTTACCTAGGTGGAAAGGCCGAGTGGGTCTTTGAGAAAAGGGCTTCGACGTATAGTCGAAGATGCTTTCGGCCTCGTCGTCCGAATCAGAGTCACTGGAATAGCAGTAGTCGGTGTCGGATCCACTCGAGTAGGTGTCGGTTTCGTCCTCATACTTCGAGTCGCGCAGTGTGGAGATGTCCAGGATGTCGTACCAGTGCTGGGATTCGTCGTTGCAATCGTCCTCGATGGTCTCGTCCTCCATAGGGGCTGCGGAATCGTCCTCGGTAGTCGCCTCGTCCATGGCTGGGATATCGACCTTGGCCGCGGCCGGGCGCTTGGGGGCCGTAATAATGTCCTTGATAGATCTGTAACCTGTAATATCAACATCTTCAC
Organism: Chondrostereum purpureum; assembly: GCA_004354395.1. Classification (NCBI taxonomy): domain Eukaryota; kingdom Fungi; phylum Basidiomycota; class Agaricomycetes; order Agaricales; family Cyphellaceae; genus Chondrostereum; species Chondrostereum purpureum. The sequence continues at coordinate 851 of LBLO01000788.1, read as the reverse complement.
TGATCCCCCACTGTTTCTTGTACTCGGCCAACTCCCCCACTCCCCACGTCCACTCCATTTGCATCCCAACCACTCTAGGACCTCTGTAGTAGCTCATGCGTCTGATGTTAGTGGTGGAGGAANGGGGGTTTTCGGAAGTTTTGTTGAGGGTACTCTGTCCGGAACGCTCGCCAGCGATACGTCCAGAGTTTGAGTTCATAGTTGCAGTAGCCATTATAGTTAAGTAGCGTAAGGTAGTGGGTATGGTAACTGTTGTGCAGGCATTACGGGTCAGTACGGCCTTGATAGGGGGAAAATAATAGGGGACTTACAGTAGTAGATGAGAGCGGGGAGGAAAGAGACATGGGGGGTGGGTGATGTCTTTTATACGCCTCTACAGCTCAGAGGGTCCAATTCCCGCACGAACTTTACATGGTTTCAGTAGCTGGAATAGGAGCTGCGTCCAAAATAGATAATCGATCACCGTTCGCCCGCGGAGATGCGCTCTTCTGGATGGCTGAACTGGCCCGAAAGCCAGCGCTGCAAAACACATTGCTCAAAATACCCCACCGTAAATGTTCAGAGACAGAATGAGGCTACCGGCTTGCGTGGATAGAAGTGGTAGCATTCCCAAAACAATTGTATTTCATGACCTTGGAGGTGTATGCCAGAGTTTCGAGCACGTTGACGACGTAGACAAATATGCAACCGTAGCAGACCTTATGATTGAATCCAACCACAAGGTTCTATGTAGGAGATTGGATTCTGATTACATTGGATTATATTATACAATATGAAAATCTAGACAAAATCCTATTCTACCATAATAAAATTGAATCCAATCGGATCCAATCCAATCCAACAGTCCATAA
>LBLO01000787.1:0-16301 GCA_004354395.1 Chondrostereum purpureum | reverse complement strand
GTTCCCTTCATCAGTCACAGTCTCTTAGGCTAAGGACGCGATCCATGTAGCTCTGCACAACGCGTGGTCCCCTATTCTCGCTGCGCTCTTCTCCGGTAACGGTATTGTCCTCAAGTGCTCCGAAAATGTTGTATGGTCGACGAAATGGTTCATTGATGTTATCAAGAGAGGCCTTGACGTTTGCGGGCATGATCCAGAGCTTGTTCAAGTCAGTAGCAGCCATATAATTCAAGAACTGAAATAACAGGCTGACTTTCTCATAGCTTGTCTGCTGCTGGCCTGAAGACGCGGACTATCTGACTAGGTCTCCTCTCATCAAGCACATCACATTCATTGGTTCGGAAACTGTTGGACGGAAGGTAAACACCCCGTCTAGCTCTTCAGTTCGGATGCTCAACCCACCCCAAACTAGGTCGCTATGGCCGCAACAGAGCATCTCACTCCCGTCACCCTCGAACTCGGAGGAAAAGATCCTGCCATAATTCTTCCCTTCACCGACCTCAATAAATGGGCTCCTGTCTGGATGCGTGGAATCTTGTCAGTCCTTTATCTTCATGCTTCTACTTGGTTGTCTAAATATTCTTTTTTTCAGCCAAAACGTCGGCCAAAACTGCATAGGTATCGAGCGTCTCATTGTACACACTTCCCAATATGAAGACCTCCGCAAAATCCTTGATGAACGCGTCAAAACTCTCCGTCTCGGCTCCGTCATGTCTCCCACTGACGAAGGCTACGTCCAACCCGTTGACTGTGGTGCTATGATCTCTGCCGACAGGTTCAATGCTATTGAAAATCTCATTCAAGAGGCTCAGGAGGCTGGCGCAGACGTCGAAGGCGGTAAACGGTATTCGCAGGTGTATCATCCCCAGGGATGCTATTTCCGACCCACGGTTGTTGGGCCTGTTACCCCGGATATGGCTATTGCTCAACAAGAACGTGAGGCTTTCCCAATTCATTTTTAGTCAAGCGTGACTGAGCCCTTTGTGCTAGTATTCGCGCCCATTGCTCTAATCCTGGAATACGAGGAAATCGACGAAGCCATTGAGATCGCTAATGGTACACGATACGGTTTAGGTGCAAGTGTCTTTGGACCGCATCAGGACCAATGTTTGGAAGTCGCGAAACAGCTGGAATGTGGTATGGTATCTGTAAACGACTTTGGTGTCTTCTACGTGAGTGTCATTCTCTGTATATCTATATGACTCCTCCGACTGAACACACTCTGACAGTTGAAGTAAGGCCTTAATTTAGAACTTTATCTCGACCCTGTGAGCTAACGGCATATGTACAGCCAAGATCTACCTTTCGGTGGCACAAAGTACAGCGGTTACGGACGATTTGGTGCGTCCCTGAACTGTCCTGCTTGTAATCAAACGAGCTCATCTCTGTACAGGCGGACCAGAGGGTTTACGAGCTTTGACGAACCCAAAAGCAATCATGGTCGACCGCTGGCCGTCACTTATCCAAACTGGCATCCCTCGCGTACTCGACTATCCTATCCGTTCAATAGCATCCAGCAGGTACTTTTGTATTCTCTCTCTCCTTCCCCTGGTACAGATCCCTCACCACAATTTGCAGGGAATTTATTGCAGGTCTGATTCGCTTCTTGTACGCCGACTCATGGCGCACACGGTTCCGTGGGCTATCGGCATTAGTAGAGGCTGCAAAGAAATAAGCTCACTGTTATTGCACTAACTAGTGTGAGGGGTGTTTTATCTATATATACCTGTATTATTGGGAAAGGATATCTACATTTTCATTTCATCCCATCCATTATCTGAGACTCAATGCAGAATTATCTATTCTGAACTGGTGTTCAAGGAGTTTGTCCTCCTGTTGAGACAGGTCATCCAATCTTTGCAGTAATCTTCAGCAAAGATTGTTTTTTGTAGCATACTGATCCAACCTCAATGCAATTCATATAAAACATCTAGCATTTCAAAGTAGAGGCCATAGTAGAATTAAACCTGTCACTGATGAATTCCTACAAGGGAAAGTATACAAAAATTTTCCCAAAAAGGTATCCATTTCAATCCATTTGCGGCCTCCCCAAAAACTCATCAGAAAGATGGCTTTGAAACAAGAACTGCAAAAAGAGAGAAAAAGGAGGANNNTTCCCCCGACGACACAAGCCAGTACTGCAGTGGCAAGGTCATCGTGCCCTCGTGTTGCAAGCAGAGCACAAGGGACAAGGGCGGCAAAAATTAGATAACCAATAATAGAGGCGGTGCCTCTATAATAGTGGTTAAACTATTAAGAACAGATACTACACTTGATCTAAGCCAAAAGGCCAGAGTGGTGAGGATTCGAAATGTTCGGCGAAGGCTTTTATAGGTGCCATCAAATTACGCACGGACCTCACTTATGCACGTGATCTACTGCTCTTGTACCTCGACTCTCGAGACCACATATTTGAGCCAAATCCGACAGTCTCCATTCATATCTCCGGGCTTGTTGCCCCTACCTACAAGACCACTTGATGAAGGTGAAAGATGAAATGTCTCTTCAGCCTCGAACGCAAACTTGGTGTATCCCATGATTCCCACCAGGTTTTGAGTCTTTTGACTGAGGAAGGCCAAAATCAAATTCGCTTTGATTGGACGTAAACAATCGTTATACAATTGATCAACACTGTAAATGGGTTGGCAGTAAGGGCTTGGTTCGATATACCTCCCGGTACGTCGAAGCCTTTGGGTGTATCATCTTCATTGAGTTGAGTGGCACCATAGAATGGCATGTGATGGATATAAGAGGCGGTATTGTGAAGGCTGTGTTCAAGAGCTTTATATCAGCTCAACGCAGCTGTCGGCTGTATTTCCAGCTTCGAATAAGGGCGCAAGGGACGAATTATAAGCCTGATGTGGCGGGACTTGTCACAACCTTCAGCCTCATCGGCCTGCGGACCGGGACCTCGGTATCGTCCCAGCGTTGATCACAGGATCCGACACACTCATCCTTATACCCTCAGACAATTACCGTCCTAAATTTCCAGCCCACTACTTCACCGATAATGCCAAAATCGATTAGCACGGATTCTACCCGAGCTCAGACGCCCCGGCAGCCATATACCCCAACGGCCCGCACTACACCTCCGAAGGCTGCAGCCACACCTGCTCGGACTGCTTCTTCTCCGACCCCACCCAACCGACATCCCTCAGAGATAGAGATACCATCCAATGAGGAAGGCCGGCTAGCGCTGATTGAGAAACTCGCACAGCGGCAAGCCCTCTTCACCACGTCCTTCATGAAGACTTTCGCAAGCAGTTACAGAAGACTCTACTAAAAGGGCAGCTATTGTCAGCAGATGGACCACTACTGCAAAGAAAGGCGACACGGAATGGTGTCATGCAGAATATTGGAAGCGTTCCACTAATGCTGATCAAGTTGAAGTTGTTCTCGCGCGTCTCGAGAAGATTTGCTCCAGAGAAATTCATTGTGATGAAGAGTGCTTCAAATATTCTTCTTCGTAGCGCGCTTTATACTCACTATCACCATACTGCAGTCGATATGATATCTATACTGCGGGGATGCATGGAATGAACTGCATGAAGAGCCTCGTATGCATGTATCTTCCTGATTCCATCCAACACCCCTTGCAACGACGTTCAACCGAACTCCAGTCAGTAATCAACTGTTCATATATTGTGACTGTTTCTATTCATACATTTTATAGTCGACAAAGGATGGGTTATGACGAACTGCCGTCTGCCTCCGGCTTCCGGTCCCTTCAGCCACAGGTCGAACAACGTTCTTCATTCCCGTCATCCAGCTCTTCAAAATGTTCTATCACAAAGAAACAGTTTTATTCTTATGTCAAGAACCCCAATTCGGTTATGGAACAAGTTTTCGTCCGTCAGGAGGACATCAACGGAGAAAATGCTGCCGTAATGTATCGGGCGTGTTCTGTCAGGTACACCGTGAGCGATGTTCGATTTAAAGTCCAAGACGACGACGGAAAAAACGAAACCTACGGACTACGAAGAAGACATGTTAGATGTTTTGAAAGTCAGCGAAGTAGTTGCTTGAAGCACCATTCCTTTCTTATGCTGTCCTAGTTTTTGCTTTCTTTACTATCGCTAGTATTTAGATCATCTTCTCTTCTCTCTCAAGGTAATATCAGATATATTCAATCACACCAGTTCCTTTGAACAATGGATTTTATCAAACATTCTAGGAAGAAAGCTCCACAGCCAGGGTACCGACCCGAACAAGTGAGTTATGGAGAGCCTACTTAGCTTGCCTCGTTTTCTTTGTGCTTATTCAGAGTCGTAGCATTTCCGAACCTCAACACATTGTTTTTGCTACCATACCCACGGTAGGCTATATTGTGCCGCCCCAATACAAACTCAAATTCCCAGAAATCCCCTTGGAAGTATCGGTCTACCGCAACCCTTTGTTTCCAAAAATGCTTATGTAACATAGCGACCACATTGGATCAAGTCTCACTAACATTCCATTCCGGAGCAATGACCTTCTCTAGAAGCTTCTAATCATTCAGCCGCTGCTATTGTCGTCCAAAAAGAGGCGTATCCATCAAGCGACCCCTTTGAAAACTCGGATATCACGTGGATGAATTTTGTATAGAGGATATCTCTTTCCATTTCCGGATGTATCTGCCTCTTTGGGGAATTTGTTGAACAAATCCATGAGGAGGTCCTGAATTCGTATATAAGCTCTGTATTTCTACGCCTTGTAGCCTCATCCCCCTGTGCCTTTCCCTCTCCTTCGAGAGACCTCCGTACATAGACCCCTCCCTCGCGGCAGCAACTTTGCTTCGTGGACACTGCACACAACATGTCGTCCAACTTGTTGACCGTCCCAATCTTTCCTATACGAGAAGTAATGCATATATTTTAGTCGCCTATCTTCCAATCGCTGATCAATACTTTCCACAGTCAACTTGGGAGTTGTTTCCCCCGCAGCTCACATCAGCCCAGGCCGTCAGCCTCAGTGTCGAGGATAAACCTCTTCCACCACTACCGCCACGGGCATCCCGACCTCTCCCCTCKCCGCCTCCCCTTCAAGGAGAGGTGGCCCCCCTTCCGTTACCACGTCTTAAGAGCGACCCGAGTAAAATCGATCTTGAGGTATTAAACGACAAAATACTTGCATTCCAACGGGTTGCGAGGAAGATGGCGGCGGACCAGGCCAAAATATGGAAAAGAAGAACGAAAGAGCTGTCGGCCCTCAAAACAGGCATCAAGCCTCAGGATGTCGATGAGCTTGGGGTCTTGAAAAGCAGGCCAAAGGTCTGCGAAAGAGTGCTACGAAAGTAGAGGGAGCTTGAAGATTGAAATGATATTTAGACCTACATTATTAGTTTATTTTTCCTTTGACTCACTTTTGGGATTGTTTTTGATTATTCGGATGTAATTCTTTTGTTCGCGATATCCGCACTAAACAGCTGTTGAATGAATGTAAGGTTGAGGGTGGATCGGATCGAACTTTTACCATTCTTGCCTATATTCTAACAAGTAACCTGAACATCACTATCAACGAAAACAAATACAGTCAAGTGCACAGTACATGCTTCACCCAAATGGGCTGGCACACATTCAACACCATACAACTTCGGCCTTCTATGCAGAGTCTTGCAGACAGTCTGAGGCAGTCTGCTCAACCATGTGTACCCAACGTACAACTAACTCCATAAAGCTTTCGCAACGCCTCATAATTGAGGTAGTGGGAAAGTGCGGCGCTGTGTCTGGAACCCTGGTAGTGCCACTGGTAGGCGATGGTCGGATCGGGTTTCTTGTAGGTTTGCGTAAAGCTGACATAGGGACTTCCTGGTATGTCAGKCATCTCCACGAAATTCCTGGGGTGGTCTATGATCATTAATGATTCATTTAAGGAGTTCGCTGTAATCACTGGCATATATTCGCCTCAAATCCCGGTGTCCGGGAATTGCAAATGCTTCCGACGGATCTATTTCCTTTCCAGAGGGCCTTTTGAGGCCGATATTCTTCGAACAAATTGGTGCTCCAAACTCTTTTCTTCTATTTCCATTGTATTCCTGTTTTGCCACTCAAACTTGAGATGAATTGGCTCTTTATTTATCTGAAGAATGCTAAGCGTGTTCATTTTGCACCATAAGTTCCATAGCGAAGGCCCATCGTTTAGTGGGATACATCAAGGATACATGGGAGTCCTCGGTCATCTGAGACTCTCATCATATGTCAGCGCTCCTTGTACGCATAGTAAGCAAGGTCTAGTCGCGCGTATAAAACAGAGTGTTTCCATTCATACTTACTGATACCCCCCGCATCACCTCTTTTCTGAAGTTCAGCCATGGTGTCTTACCGTCGTGGAATACTTTCGACAGCGCTAGCTTTAGCAACGATATGCCTGGCTCTGGATATCGACGCACGAAACTTTACCTCCAGTGACGGAACGCGCATTTACGCCGAAGCTGTAGGATCCCCTTCTAACCCTCCCCTACTGTGGATCCATGGAAACAGTCTTTCTGGGATTGTTTTCGACAAACAGTTTGAAGACCCTGCCCTATCCGATTATTTCTACATGGTCAGAATGGATTTACGAGGGATGGGCGCTAGCGCGAAACCTGCCAATTCTTCGACGGTAGACGCGTGGATACCCGAGAAACAAGCCGSCGACGTGCATAMCGTCATTGAAGGGTTTGGACTAGACAAGCCTGTATTACTTGGGTGGAGTTATGGTAGTAAGTCACGAACTTGATCTATTGACAATTCGTCACAGGCCTGACTGCCTTCTGGTAGCCAACATCATAGCGGACTACCTCTCTCAATACAACGCAGAGACATTGTCTGGTATGGTTTTATTCGGGTCAATGATCGGGCCTCTCAGTGAGTTTCGACTGGTGCTTAACCGTTTCGTCCCTCCGAGTAAAGCCGTTCCCCTCATCTAGACCAGTATTTCACACTCCCACCTGCGGTTATTGAAAAACTGGGAAACGTCAATGCATTGTCCGACGAGCTGAATGAAGCCGTTTCCGACTTTATTTGGTTGCTCACGTATAGACCGCTCCGCGCATGGGATTATCTGGCCATGAAAGGTCAGAGACTCCCAATGATGGCCGTGCGTGTCTGATTTTCTTCTAGGAATCGCGTTGGGGACAGACAGCGAGACTCGCAGTCTGATCTTTCAAAGGCCAATGGACTGGTCAGGAATGACTGGAGCGAACGCCACATTGCCTTTCCTTCTTGTGGCCGGAGACAACGACGCCGCTGTTTCGTAAGCAAACCTTTCTCCTAACTTGATGTCGATATTTAATACTTTTTTCTACAGTATCGATTACGTTGATGCCTATGTGAAGAGTGGGAACTGGTCGTCAGAATTACTCAGCACTGAGATCATTGCGGATGCAGGACACATGTCCTTTTGGGAACAACCTGAGGAGTTCAATGCTATAATTAAGAGATGGGCAAGCAATGTACCTTTCAGCCTGAGCACCCAGGAAGTAATATTGCATACTTAAATATTAATACACTGCACTGTTGGATCAGATGTCATAACTTGTGTCGATCGCTCTAACTCTAGACCTTTTGGCTTTTTTGGACTTCCTCGTACTTCCGGCAGCATTCATGGCACCTGCACCACGTTTGCTTCCCCTGCCCTCCAACCATTCGATGTTTTCGTCCTCCACTTCGTCGTCCTTTGGTGTAGGATGCTGTGCCTCCACGACCTTAGGAAGAGCTGCATCAGCTGCCATTGTAAAACACTGATTTACACCTAGATAAATATCTCTGAAAGTGAATGGACCGGCACACTTCCATTGAGCCCGGATAGTCTCGTAGATCATAATGAGTTGAATTCGAATCAAATCCATGGCTTCGTGGTAGACATGGTAATCTTGGGGCAATTTCATCATGAACTTTGCGTGCTCGGTTTTCTCGACGAGAAAGTCACTGCGTTCAAAGGAAAGCCTACCAGAATGAGGGAGGATAAGACCCACCCCCTCTTGCTGATATAGGTTAGACTGATCCTTTGGTTTCGTCGTGAACAGTGCCCAGACAGCGATCCACCAGAGAGATTCTATGTCATGGGCATAATTGTGTCGAAAGGAAAGAGGTATTACCAAATTTGCCTCCCGACGTAGACGCGCTGCCGCCAAAAANTCAGCGGCCTCGAGGACGCGGGAACTGCCTAGGCCATCCATACAAGGTAAGTCCCAAGTGTTTATGGATATGGTTTTATGGCTACTTACCTGTCATAGTGTCAGGAGTTTTCCTCAAAGATGGGGGGNCTGGTTCATCAGGGAACAGATAACCTCCTTTCTGAACTTCTACAGCCATGAAAGTGGGGGTACCCTTGAGGATACCCAATGAAAATGACAAACATAAGAGATAGGAAAAATGAGTATTACCGTCTTGGGTTCTATTGTTGCAACATCATTTTTTGGAGGGCTGGCATGTTTTGGGTCGTCAAATGATTTGACATACTCGAAGTCGGTAATCTTACAAATGTTACCCTCACGCAAAAGTATGTTTCCACTGCTGATATCGTGGTGGACATAGCCTGCGCAATAAATGTACTTGAGGCCTGAGGTAATGGATGAGATGACTTTATATTTTTTAGAGAAGACACACACCGTTCACAGCATGAGCAAGAGAAGAAAAAGGAGGCGGGATTGGTGAAGATATTGGCATCACTCAACGGTCTCCCCTCTTCTTCATACAATATTCGTCGATGTTACTTTGGAATGAAACCTCTGAATGTGTTTTCGTCACCCGAATTGGCATACTGCTCGTAATCAGGTGCTGGAATCGAACCAGAACGGACGCAAGAGATTCGAGCCTTCCTGCCCTGCAGCACAGACCACCGATGGGCACCGTTATAAGGGAAGAAGGGTAAAGCTTTATAGTTTGAGGGCAGGTCCTGCCCTTTGAGAATAGCAGAGGTACGACCGTCTTGTAGCTGCTCATCGCTGTCGGAGATAGTTACGCATTGGTATTTTCTTATAGAGCTCTTTTCGCTGGGATCATGGTCTTTACTTGCGGGAAACTTGGCCCTTGGTATGTCCTGAAGGATCATCTTCGCCGAACGACCATCTACTTCGTTTAACACAAGCACATCTTCATCCTGGGCAGAGTTGTATTGAAGTTCTTTAATCAGCCAGAGGTGAGTTGCCCGATTGATAAAGCAAGCAACTTCGGATGATCTGGAGTTTCAAGAACTCGGCACGTCGCCTGATCCATGGTAATGCAAAGTTTTGCCTTCATTGACAATGCGTTCCATGGTTGGGTCATACCAGGGTCATACTGCATACTGAGCCAAGTTCTGTCTCTGAAGCAAATGACAGTGCATAAGCAAGGTGCCACAAAATTAAGAGCGTAATCAGAAGCAGTATTAGACAGGGAAGTATTCCTAAAAGAGACTGCGATGTTGAATGGACAGGGCTCAGACAAGACTCTCGAGACTCGACGTCGTGGGGAGTGGCAAGAACAATGTATATCACGTGGTTATCGACGTTTTCGGTCGGGCCGTCGGCACAACCCCGGTCCACGATTGTGTTGTGCAAACCAAGTACAAAAAATCGGCCTCCTAACGTAGACTGGACCTTGCTACTTGGGTTTGAAAAATAGCTCATTACGCACTCGTAGTAAGGGTTCGAATGTTAATATACTGACCAAGGGTTTATCTATTGGAGCAGTGAAAACACTGCCACACTTCTGGATGCGAACCACCTCCCCCGACGAAACGAAATCAGTATTCATACCAGCCTGAGGAAGGNTCGACTCGTCGTCGAGGAATATCTTTGGGAACGACAACAAACATGGAGTTGATGTGAGACAAGAGGTCGGGATTCCTGTATAAGCTCATATTGTACGTCCTACTTTTTNGCAGACTCTGTTCAAAGTCTAGAACTATGGTTTTCAGAGTACTGAGAGAGGCTGTCTTGGGAGCTTTGTGTTTATCTGGAAAGTCGACGTTCGCCGTTCGAAGATGAATCAGCCTCGATCCTCTTCGCCATTGCGAACGACAAAGTTTCGGATTTCCCAGCACTGTTCCCTTTACCTATGCTCCTCAGCAGTATATCTGGATTCGGCGCCCTGAACATGTCAGCTTTCCGGATGGACTATCTCGTAGCTTTTCACTTTACCGCCGTTCCAATCTCAGGAAGTAGAGAATCTTTCGCGTGCTTTGCTTGCTCGGCGCAGGTACTCGTCAACCACGCTCGAGAGCCACCTTTTTGGATGCCCAGGGACAGCGAATGCGGGGTTTCTTCTAGGACCTTGTAAAGCAGCAAGAGAACACATCTAATCATGTTGTCGAGTAATTACGCATGGCCGATAATCCGTCGATGTTGTCGACCAACCGTAGTTGTTCTGCTATCCCCGTTTACAAGACAAATCTGTTGCCCGCCCCACTACAGCTTGGTATTCAGCTATCCCCCGCTACTCAAGCTCTCTCAATTGCACCTGTGCGCTTCCTAGCAGCGGGGATGGAGGTTTTGTGCTCTTCACTTACAGATGCGCCGGTCCCTGTACGTCCTACCTACTTGCAGCTTGGCTGTTCTAACTCCCTTCTTTGTAGATCTGGTTTTCCTTTCAACAACGAGGCGATAAATGCACAGCCAAGTACCATATATGACAACTTAGGAGGAACCACTTCCCCGATACGACTCTACGAACCATCCTGCCGTATGCATTGATGTCCGACATAGGATCGCGAATTGATGCTGTGTTTTGAACAACGGTACGTCCTATCCAGCACGACCTTTCTTAGCTTTCTTTCTTAGGGATTTCAGATTCTCTGGATTCTGGAGATCGAGGAGATTTTCAGCTCTTCGACAACACCCTACGTACCTCGGAATCAGAACACCTACACAAGTTTGAAGAGCCAATACGACCGGGGTGTTGGCATGCCCGAAGGTTCGCCCGTGCAGAGTCTCGTCCAGCACACTTTCCCAACGAAGTTCAAGGGGGNTTTGGATCTTGACATGTCCCCGCATTCGATGCATGCCAGAGGGTATGCCGTTGCTTTCCTATGCAACGACCTAGAAGTGACCTCTTATGCGGTAGAGATGCTCATGTATCATGATGGAGATTGAGATGGAGGCAACGTTCCAGGGATGGTTCCGAAGGTGCGCTGGTGTAGAGAGGGAAGCAGTCGTAGAGGGATCGTCCATCCGTCAGTGTAGTGAGTTATTCTATCCCTATTCATAAGCTGGCCCCTCTGACCGCATATAGTCAGTCCTACTGTACGCCTAATGGATGTCTCTCTGCGACTAGATGGAAGAGTTGCACTCTTCCTGAGTGGAGACGCATTCCCCTGCCAACGCTTCTGCACTAGATGCATATACCATATATCCTCTCCATCTATTCATTTTTCAATGCCGACCGGCTGATCCATGTCCTGAATCCAAGAGCTTCGATGTAATTGACGCGCACAATCCCGCAGCCTCCTCGACACGGATGAGCATCATATCAATGTCAGCGCATCCGTAAGTGTGAGCGGCGACCACGAGATGTCTACCGACATGGGGTGGGCGACTAGCCTACGCGGAGTGCTGACCTGTTGTTTGTCCCACTTCTCGATTTCGTTCCTCCCCAAGCCATCCTCCCCTTTTATCTTCAACCAGAGCGGCTACCCCTCGGATAGGCCGATCGGTTTCCTAGATGGATACTTCGACTATATGCCACATTCGACACCCCGAAGAAACAAAGTCCGTAGAGGATGTTTTGGAGATCGCTACCCGTATGTCGAAGACACTCTATCCCGTAACCGCCGTCCTCTCCTCTCGTCGAAGTCCTGGATCGGTGGTTTCCAACCCGTGCTCTCAAAAGAGAGGTTGGCCCTGTTCAGTACAGGGGAGACAAGTAGTAAACTGGAAGTACTCTCCGTCTTCGTGAGTTGTTTCGCCTTTTTGCATCTTGGGCGTCTCTGAATAATGTTCTCTCGGTAGTTGGGATATTCTGGGTTTCCAAGTAGCTCAGATGGGTGGGGNCTAGTGCAACGAACATGTGTAAAGGATAGCACGACACGTTCTTGTTTTATTATAGTACTATCAATCATGCTTTTCGCCGTGTCAATCTTAGATCGTTTCGCATGGTATCCAACTTGCTGGACGATTGGATAGTGGTGAACTCTAGGTTAGTTACACCGTCCGAATCAGGAGCAATACGTGGCCGACGTTTTTCGAGATGTGTTGTTTCTTGAATATGAATAGGTATGACGGCGGGAATTTGAGTGTATGCTTATTGCTAAGAGGTACATACGATATCTCCCAAAAATCTGGCGTCGTTCTCTGTCGTGATATGAAATAATATTGCAGAACGATATCTTCTCCTTGCGCCAAACTAATGCCACAGTTTATGTTTAATCTCTCATGATGACAGTTGCGACGGGGTTGACAATCAACTGAGGCTTGGAACAGTCGTAATATTGTACATTTCCTCGTTTGCTACCTTCTTAGTAAACTGCAGCTGGGTAATCATTGTATCCTTTCGCCTCCTCCTCTTCCGTCAGTCCACTTCCATAGAGGGTTGCAAAGTCAATTTGGTTATCCAACGGCTTCCCATGTTTCACCCTCTTCGCCAAATCTGGGTGAGTAATCCAGAGCAGGCCGAAGGAAACGAGATCAGCTTTTCCTTCTGCAACGTATTTGGCCCCTTCCTCGGGAGTGAAGCCACAGTTGACCATGACTTTGGTGGGTGCGGTGATCAGAGGACCGTATGTTGCTACTACATCGTGATCTGTGCCACGGCTGCTGGGATCAAATATGGCAGTGTAGCGGCAGAGACATATATATGCGAGATTGAGTTTGTTGGCTTCAGAGATCAAGTAGCTAAACGTTTCCACAGTTTCTTCTAGTGGCATACTGTGTACAAAGAAAAGTTAGCAAGTGTGAAGAAACACATTTAAACACCCACCCCATATCGTTATACCCTCCGGCGGGATTGAGTTTGATTGCGACACGGTCTCCACCCCACACGTCAGCAAGGGCTTTGAGGACTTCAAGGGGTAAACGAGCGCGGTTTTCTTTGGACCCACCCCATTTGTCTGTACGTTGGTTAGACGTGGAATCTATGAATTGATGTACGAGATAGCCGTTGGCTCCGTGAACTGAAGATCTCTTATCAGCAACGAGTATAGGAGAATATAATGAAGAGTAACCTTCAACACCGTCGAATCCAGCTTCTTTGGCGTTCACAGCAGCGCGTCGGAATAGGTCGACGATTTTGCTAGGATCAGGGATCTCCGTGGGCTATTCGATACCTAGCGTGTAAGACTCGGGAACTAAAGGCACAGTGTTCGGGGATAGSAACTCACCGTGACATATCCTGGGACACCAGGAAGAAGCCTAAACTTGCCTCCATTGGCTGCAATCGCGGATGGACCATACACAGGCTCCCCAGCTTCTTTTTGAGCGGGCATGTCGGGATGGGAAACACGCCCCGCTGATGATGGTAACAAATGAAACGTGTTTCATCGATAGATGGAAGAGAAAAACACCTACGGTGCCATAACTGAGCAAAGATGGTCCCACCTTCGGCGTGGACGGTGTCAACGACCTTCTTCCATGCATTCGTCTGCTCTTGGTTCCATATTCCTGGCGCGTTAGGCCATTCTGTTCTGTTCAACAAGTTGACATAAAAAAACGCGTCCTCGKACGGAAATTAAAKCCCCACCCTTGTTGAGTTACTTGAATTGCTTCAGTAACAATATGTGCAGCCTCCCCAGCTGCACGCTGGCGATAATGCTCGACGTTGATTCCGTTGGGAACATCCTTGGGAACCGACCGACTGCGAGTGAGCGCTGCCATGCTGAATCGGTTCTTCAGCGCCAAAGGTCCAATTTGAACCGGTGTGAAGAGGGATTGGGTAGACATTATGGACAAGAAGTAACAGTGAGAGAAGTAAGAGGAGTCGATATTATGTCTGGTTGTCGACAAAAGAACTACCCAGTATTTATACCACCCAACGCCGGACCATTAGAAGTTTCATAGCACAGCAAGAAGCCAGAAGAGAAAACGATGACAGCGCTGACATTGGTCAATGGGGGTGAAGATTACTGAAATGCCCGGAAGATGATGTTCCGAGCTACGTCTGGGTGTACGTTTCGTTGGATACAGCCCATCCGGGTGATGTTTTTGCACGCCCTCCTTGAGATACCAGTGAGATTTGTCGGCAGATCAAGCTTGAACGGAATCATTCATGCAAATGGGGGCTAGAGCCAAGATTGCGGCCAGCCACGTGATTATCCACTGGTCATGCCCATTTCCTTTGAACGTCGTCCGAAAATTCTTTGACTGCAAAATGCAAGAAAAATATGAAAATATACTTAACTAGCTTTGTTTACCATTTATTAATGTTTCGTACTTTATCGAGCGGTCGGAAAGAGCGCTGATCTTGCGCCACACTGAGTTGCTGAAATCGGTCGTCGGACTCGTTGATTTCCCTACTTAGATAGTGATACTAAGTCATCGTGGGACCCCTGCTTAAGCTCCATCCACCGACGAGAATATATCTTATGATAGACCTCTCTTCAACTGGAGTGAAAYACCACATAACTGATAATTAAACCCCTACGACGGACAATGCTGATATACAAATACTACTCCATCCAAGGCAGAAGCTCCTGCTCCGCGCGTACGCCAAAAGAGAAGATAAAATCTAGTAAAATAAATCCTAGGAAAAATGCAGAGCGAACAACAGACAACATAACGAGATAAAATGTTCCAGAAATACACGAAGGGAGTACGAAGGAAGGATATAGAGCTAGTGGTACATGGGACTAACGGCGAAAACGGTCGCACGCAGTGGGATGGAAGGGATGGAATAAAGATAACCACAAGATAGATGGATGATTTTTCTGATATATCTTTGTTAGCTAGAGCAGCTAGGTTTACGAGAGTCGAAGTTACATACTAGATGCAAGCTTTTGCACATCCATCTTTCGCAAGGTCAACGAACTCTCTGGGGAGGTTCTGGAACAACACGTGGTTTAATGTTAAAAAAAGAATTTTCTTCCATCGAAGGGGAATAATACTTACTCGGGATGGACCACGGAAAGCTGGCTCTGGCTCTGGATGAGGGATGGGAGAAGCCGATGTAAACAAGACTGCTGGAAGCCGCAGAGGACAGAATAAGCACCGATATCAGAAGGCAGCGCAGTCAACACTCACAGCAAGAAAGAGCGAAGAGCGTGAAGAGTCTGAACTGCATGATGATGAGGCGAAGAATGACTCAAATGGAAATGCAGTGGAAATGAGTGTTATAGTGGGGGGTGTTGAAGCTAACCAACGGGGAGCTAGCTATCTTGCTGCTCATATATCCGGTATATATACATCGCGGTTGACGACCCCAGAGTTACGACACGATGTAAAGTACAAAGTAACGGCCAAAATAGGAAGTCGAAGGTAAGTTCCATAAGGGGAAGGTTCAAAACCTTACAGTGAGGGTCGAAGTTGTACATCCGAGTGTCAAATTGCTGAGAAGAAGATAAGAAAAGATTGACCCAATTTCGAGAGTGATGGCAGCTGAAATAGTAGGGTAAGAGTGATTTTACGATGATGCAAGTGCAAGAACCAAGGCTCCCATAGCAAAGAGGATAGTCGCGGTTCATCTTCTATAGAAAATGACGGATGTCTATCTGGTGTAGAGGAATTCTACGCGTTTTGAATTTGGTTGGCAGCGAATTAAGAATACCCCCAATGTACCTGGATATTTTCAGCGCGGGATCAAAATCTCCACCGTCACACACATCCGAAGGTCTTCCCTGGTCCATCTAACCACCATCTAATTGGGACCTGCCAGAGATAAGAGCATTTCAAGACAAACGATAGGCCACTTGAGGAATAGGCCTGCCTTGGGCTGGGCAACCATCGGGTAACAGTGGCGTTGAGAAACTTCCGATGCGACTCCCTGAGGTTGGCAAGCAGAATTGTCTAGTACATCCCAGGAGTTATTGGAGGGGATTCGAGGGTGTAATTCGCATTTGAGGTGGGTTCCCGCTAAGAACAGYAGTCAAAGCGTAGGCGTCTTAGTTATGGGCATGATGGTAATTCRAGGACAGAAGGCCGTCGGTGTGGCTGTGNCMATYTGGGCCRGTGTCGGGMTCGACCTCGGTCCATTTGATCGGGTAAGTGCTGGTTTGCTGCTGACACCCACGTCCTTCTCCTGCTACTCACCGTAAAGTGAAAGTTGTCTTTCTCAAGTCCCACAACCCTCTATTTTTGAACCGAGGATGTGGTTTAAATTTGATCTGCTGTTAGAGTACGAGGCGTTAAGAACATGATTGGTCAACTTGGAAYGAACCGTARTGACCTTTAGACCTACGTTCGGCCCAAAATTGTCCTTGACTCAGATATTATTGAC